>JBBPSJ010000083.1:0-129082 GCA_038093535.1 Boletus reticulatus
CTTAGTCGTTCTTTTTGGGTACTACCTAATGCTATATATCTTGATATTTCTTCATGTCAATCTATTCCAGCAATGTATCGTAGAGTTTCGATTACTGCCAAGCTGATGACTCATGGGTATCCTCGGGGAATTGAATGAGATCATAAGAGAAGCAACATCATCTGGGGTGTAGTGTACCAAGACTCTTGGGACAAAGTTGCGGTCCTTCCATACTGAAATCCAACCTGCAGACTTCTTGTATGGAATGATGTTACGTCCAACGTGCAACAATATAGGCCTCCTGCCTCAGCGCGGCGACTGCCTCCGCGTCCGAGTCCCGATCTGCCTGCCAAGCCCGTACCTCAATCGCCCTCGCGATCTCGTGCAGCACCCCCCCCCCTCAATCGCCCTCGCGATCTCGTGCAGCACCGCTGGGCACCCGTTGTGTGCTGGAGGGAACGCGGCGAGAAGACTGCGATGAAGGAGCAGGGTGTCGAGGTAAGCGCCGTTGGTCGTCTGAAACGCGTCCGTAGCGGGATAAGGGTATGGAGAGGGCGATAGGGCGGGGGACTCTGGGACGAGCGAAGCGAGGATGGATTGGAGGAAGTGGCATGCGGGAAACTGGGAGCGGTGGACGGTGGTGGACGAGGTATGCGGAGAGTCGGCGTGGGGTTGGTCGGAGGAGCTGGACTTTGAGTTTGATGACGCCGACGCGTCGGACTTGGAGTGTTGTTGGGTGGGTTGTTTTTTGGGGGGATGATCATGCTAACTCACATGGTATGCCGGGTCCTCCGTGTTTGCACCGTGCTCGTTTACACTTTGCGATGCATGTAGGACATAGTCCACCGTTTCTGTCTCGGCCGCCTTTCTCCAGGGATCGTCAATGATGGCCTCGGAGGTGGAGTGAATGCAACCAACCTTGAACTTTCCCTTGGTGAGAGACATGGCCTGTAGTAGATGACAAAGATCGAGCTATGGCATTGGTGAGTGATGATGTAACATCGTCCATACAGATGACGAGTCTTCACCGGAATGCCGAACGTGTGATCTTGGTCGTACGCTACAGCGACCAAAGGCCCAACTGGGGATGCCATTTCAATATCCATCGCGGCCATGATGTGGGTGTTTGGAAGAGAAGAGTGGGAGGAAGAGTCAACGATGGATGATCGGTTGTGTAAAAACAACCCTTTGCCAGTTTATGTACCCGCACCAAGTCGAAGCAACGCGGCACCGGGCACTGTGCCTCGTGTTCGCGGCACGAGCCGGACGTGGGCTTGCTCCCCCCGTTCTGGGCCGAACGTTGGGCAACGTGTCTCAGTGGATGATGAGGTGAGGACCGTCGCATGGAGTCGGGGCCGGAACAAAGACTCGACGTCGAGGCTGCACAGCTATCCATTCAACCTATACACCCCTACCCCTCTGACGTGTGGACGTAAGTGCATGTCAAGAACCACATGCCCTGAAAAAGAGAGGATAAAACTAGTCAACATGCTGCTCGTGTGTACTCGATTCAATTATAGCAATGACTCAGAGAGAAGATATGAACCCTGTCTCGGAGGACAGGGAGGGATCATTCAGGAGCGTCTGGGAGACCTCCTGTCACCACTGACCGATACAACTCTTTCATCCGTGTAGCCCAGAGAACTGAAGGATGACTCACTCGATGATCCGGTGTGCATGGTCAGCTGTTCGTTCTCACGATGGTCCGGCCACCAACAGCTGCTACGGACCCAAACCCGCGATGGCAGTACACGTCGAAGGAGGCTTGGCATGACATGATGAAACACGATTAGTACGCGTGGTTGAACATGCGAGGGACCCACGTTTGGATAAGACGGCTCTCGAGCAGCGCTAACCGTTTGTATTAAAATCAACTCTCACAACTTGCTCCACGAATCAAAACTTGAACAGTCCCCGGTGAGTTGTCCCTTCCAATAATGTTACATCTTCTGAGTCAACTCTAATCCTTCTTCTCGCAGTTGGGGGTGACTATCACGTGGGGCCACCTCCGACAGCAAGTCGCTCGTTAGTGAATATATATATGCACGGTCACCCGGTGCACATGCCGGTGCACATAAGAGGTGTGCAGGAAACGGATTCGGAGCGTAATATCCCGCGTATGTTACGTGGCCCTCTTGAGACCGAACTACCCAAGTCGCTCATCCTCGCCCTCACTAGTATCTGAAAACAACGCCGCTGCAGGCACGAGCCATGGCCGTAAAATTGGCGCGGTGAATCTGCCATCTTCGAACACTGTCGATGATGACGAGGCACAAATCAACTCTGACTTATTCAATGCCTGGATGCAGCGGCTCCAGATCCTCACTGTTGTGGTGCGTCGACGACGACGTCTTTTGGATCGTACCTGTCTTGACCAACTTGCAAAGACTACTTTCCTCGCATCAATGGATGGGGAGCTCTTTTCTTTGACTGCTCTCAATACGCAGATCGGACATTCCGTGAGCACCACCGCTCGCGAGCTGGTGTACGCTTGCCTTGCAGGAGCCTTGATCTTCCACATCTGTGCCGGTAGGTGTTCCTCGCGTCGTCGTCCCTACTGCATTTAATCCACGCGTAGCCATACTTGGCTATGTTGCCTCGTTTGCACTGATCCGATATCGTATTGTTGAAGTCTCTGGTGGAAATGAGACGAAGGTTGGGGACATCCTACTTTTGGGTCTGGGCGCAGCTCAACCGCAGCGTCTCTCACAGAGGATTGTGCTCGAGGCAGTGCGTCCCCTACACTGGCTCCTAAGTCTTTTGCAGCATCCAGAAAGATTCCGGTTCCTCTCCGTTCGATCCTCGCCACCCCCACTGTCTCTTATGACACGTTGCTACTATACCACCCTTTGTCTCACTGCAGCTGGATTCGTTTTGGCACTCACCGGGATACTTGCGTACATCTGGGCTGGCTTGCGAATGTCGGTTGGTATCTTCTCTACGGCATGTTTAGGAGTCAGTATCAGTGCAGGCCTGTGGGCGATCGCTACGTAGGTCTCCGCGGCAGATTGTCCTGTTTTTTTAATACGCGGCATGTGGCTATCGATGTGACCCAATCCAAAACATTCACGTGCGCGCACGCCGCTTCTACGTTTTCCGGGTCCCAGGAGCCGGGTAACCTATTCTAAAACAGGGTCACAAATCCGACTTTTTTTCTTGGTGAGTGTTGTATTTGCCAAACTTTCCTTTTCTCACTTTCCCTTTGTAGCTTGCGCGTCGGTGCGGGTCATTCGCGGCAACGCGAGGTGCAGCGGTTTCACAATGAGGTTGCCCCACACACGACTGTCTTTCGCAGTCCGTTGTATCTTGCTGAGGCTTGCCCGCGCACTTGAAGGGATTTCCGGGCTTGTGTTTAGCTCGACCCCGGAGGCATCTGCACTGTGAGGATCAGTCGCTTCGCATCGGACACCGTCAGCATATGTATCTGGCAAGCTCCTCCCTCCCTCAAATGTCGTCTTCACAGGGTCGTCTTCGCAGCCCGCTGGGTCCGCCCACGCTCTGAAGGGGAATACCAAACTCATATGTGTACTCACTCGACCCAAGTATAGAGACATTGCTCAGGAAGCCGCAGTGTTTGTCGTTGTCAGGTGCAACAGACACTGGAGGCGCATGTGCCTGGAGATGCAGGAAAGCAAAGCATACGCACCTGGGAAGCCCCCCATTTTTAGCTCTGGCCGGTGGCTTGTAAGTAGAAGTTGCCACCATCACTCGCCCCAAGTCTACTGCTGTAGGTGTACAATGGGGAACGGATAAGAAAATGAGCGCAACTGGTTGACGTTCCGCTCTGATGTCGAGTCTATGATGCCTAGTCTCTGGACGAAACAAATCCCCTGCAAACACGATTCGAAACACAGTGTGTGCCCTTTGATGCAAGCGATGTTTTCGTACTGTCAATGTCATGTTTCGCTTGATAAACGTTGTACCTGTATGGTACGTCGATGAAATAATGATACGTTGGGTCAACTTGCTGTTGCAGTAGACTGACTGTGGGCATCCTCAATAGGAAGGTACTGTGGTTCAGTCACCAGCCAGAGGGCCTATCCCTTGACCTCCATCTCTGAGCTTGACTTTTTTTCCTTTGTCACAAAGGGACACCCTTAAAAGTCGATGGCACCAGTGGGAAATTGGTTCCAGCTTGATACCGTGACATCGATAGGGTCGCGGGCATAAGCGAAGCGCTGAAAAAGCAACAAGCAAACGTCCAAATCCGTCCTCAAGTAAAGTACCAAATTAGGACCTTAGCTTCATCGCTAACCACATACGGTAGGTTCAAAGGGAAACGTCTGCATGCGAGCGTTGCGGTGCGTATAAAGACACATCGGCATGTCCAATGTGACTCACCAGTACGCGAACTCTTATTGTTCTGCACTCTTCTTGCCTTGCTCGTCTCAACTCTCTTGAGCACTCGAGAACAATAACCACATCCTAAAATCGACATGTACGCCGCCAAATTCACAGTGTTCTACGTCATTGCTGCCCTGGCTGCTTTGGGTCGGTCCTCTTTCACGTCCTCGAGCATAACCTTTTCTAACGGACGTTTTTTTAGCCTCTGCATCACCTGTTCCCGTTGCCGCCCCTGAGGCTGAAGCACGGGCAGTACACGTTGCAGACATTGACGTCGTCGCTGTGAGTAACGTCCACTCTTGCATAATCGCGACTCGAATTGACGGGCGATATGCAGCGCGAGCCTCTGCCTGTGGTAAACGAAGACGTCGAGGCACGATGCAGAAAAAGATGGGATTCCTGCCTCTGATCCGCTGCATCTATCGTTATGATTCCGTTTCTTTCCTCTTTTCTCGATCCACGACTTCGGCATACCGTTTTCGGCGATTACAGCGTCGTTTTAGGATTCATTCTTTTTTTTTCTTCGCCACTCGACTCGTTGACGTTCGACCCCCGTAGGAATGAGCGATGCTCATTTCTCCTTACATCCTTGATCTGGCTGTATTTTTGGATGATAGACTGTGTATCATTATTCGTTGGCTATGGTTGTTGTACCTTTCACTCGAAGCATAGCTTCGCTAAATGGACAGAAATTGACAAACAAACAGGCTCGCAGTGAGCGATCTCCACTTGAGGTAGAGTGAGCTCTGATTCATTGCGGAAATGAACGCAGACAAAGCAATTACAGTAGACTATCTCATAACGTATAAAGTTGGGAGCCTAGTGACATTAGGTTTAGTCAAGGTTTAGGTAACACAAAGTGTAGCATTTATACGTTATGAGCTCATACGTTATGAGATAGTCTACTGTACTAAGCAGTGATAAGTTGAAATACTACTACAGTATGAAGTAGTCAAACGATCAGTTCAGAGAATAATCTTCTCTGATAACTTGCCTATCGCGTGTGCGTCGTGGGGATATTCCTCGAGCTATGGTGGATGAGGCAAACAGATGAAACACATGACGACTGGTGTGGTTGGTTGTATGCGAGAGTCTCGAATGACACCATGCCGATCTTGTCCAGATGAGGATACACCTGACACAGAAAGCCAAATCTCCTGGACACACCCTTCTCTGGATCCTCCTTCACGGATGTAGATCCGGGTCAATGACAAGACACTCGAAAGTGGTTGGGAAAACGGGAACAAAGGAGGGTATGACCTGGCCTGAAACAATCGTGATAATATCAACGACCCGGATCACGACTGGTTGTCGCTGTCTGGTTTGATGACCGTGCGTACTCGGTATGGTATCAGGTGCGGCGTTCGCCATCAGCTATATGTCCTGTATTTGCCACTGATCGGATCCAGGACGTCAGAGCCTACTCAAACGAGCTTGAAGCGGGACCAACTTCATCCTCACCGGAGCTTCAGGTTGCGCGAGCAACCAAGGAGGAGTGTTCCGACAGGATGAAGTAAGGTTCTGCATGATATCTTCCTGATTACGCCGAATGTCGCGACGAAGCGGATGGTTGTCTATATTCTTCTCCTGCCGAGTCTCACTGGTAATAACACTTGCTGCACAGGACAACGTCGGTGCGCTGTGTGTCGTATTGCCTCGAGCCGCAGTGTGCAGCCGAACACGCTGTGTCTGGCATGCACTGAGATGACGTCACCATGGACCGAGCGCGTCCCCGTCGATGAGGCTTGTCTCTGTCCTCGAGCTCGTCGTACGCTGTCGCTGTGAGTGGTAGTACAAACCTGAGAATCGGGGCGGTGCGATTGCAATGAGTCAATGTGAAGGAGCAAAGGTGCGGTACCGCTGGGGGAGGGGTGATCGGGGTCTCTGATAGGGGGTGCCATTTTTTTGGCTCGAGTCGCACGGGTAAGTTGCACCCTGTCCTTTCCCTACAGCCTCTGGCTACAAGGACTTCCTCCGGATCCCTTCCTCGCCCAGTTCGCCACACACAGCGACGGGTTCAGTTTTTCATAGACAGAAAAACAGAAAAAAAAACAACCCACATTCAACTTTGTTCTTCGCCTGCTGGCAGGTCACGTTCGACGACCACCGCACGCGACAAATCGACTGTTTTTTTTTCCTAACTATCTGTCCATCGAAATTCGTGCGTCTCCCTTGCTTGTCACACGACGTTCCCTCACAATCCTCGTCGTTAATCCTGGTCTTGATCATCACTACTCAAGAATGAGCAAAGCCTCGACTGCATCAGCAAAGACCACAGCGCAGCTCCCATCGCAATCAGCTTGGGCAAAGGGCCCCCCGCTAAATAGCAACTCTTCAGCCCCCTCGCCGCGTTCTCAGTCTCCTGCTTTCCCCCATGCTCCATCGCCGATAACCATTTCTCACTCTCGTCGTCCAAGTGCGTTAGGCCAGGGCGTACCAATAAAAGAAGGCGTCAGTGTCCCCCGAAATAATGTGGGCTCTGTCAGACAAGGCACAGGTACGTCATCTGCCCCTTCTTCTCATCGTCACCTCATCTTTCTCTCCAGGTTCCGCCGTCACCTTTGGCTCCATAGACGATGTCTCTCCTCCCTTGTCATCTTCACCTGCAGCTATACCCGTGGTCAAAACAGAAAGCGTAAAGTCCTTCGGGTCTGTGCCCGCTACCCCATCCACCCATGTCAATGGTAAACCTCCCGCTTCCGTTGCGACCATTGGGTCTTCGAAGCTCCCTGCTCGGCCCGCCCCCTCGTCCACCTCAACTTTTTCAAACGTGACGTCGCCATCTACCATGCCCGCCACGCCTCTGTCAACGACTTCAACGACTCCCGCTCCTGTAAAACCCGCCCTTGGCAAAGCTGACATTGCCAAGCTATTCCAGGGTTCTTCTACACCTTCACAATCGTCATCAGACACTTCCTCTCCTTCAACTCGTCCGTCTAATCTACCTCTGCACCATCAACCCTCTTCTTCTGGACAGCACGCCCCGCAACCTCCCGCGCAGCCTTCCCAACTAGGCACGCACCAATATGCGCCGTTCGTACCCGGGATGCGACCACAGCAGGGCGCTGGCGGCCCGCGCTCACCGGCCTTCCCTCGCGCCGTGCCTAACGGCACTGGTGCACCTCCTCGTCCCATGGCGGGCCCTGGTGGACCTGGTGGCCCTCCAATTCCCGCTAGTCCGCGACTTGCTCCACATCCTCCACATTCACATCCGCATCCTCACCAGCCTCCCCCCGCAGGAGTTCCTGCTCAACAGGTCCAACCTCTACCTTGGGCGTCTTATTACGTATGTATCTTCTTACTGTATTTTGGAAACTTACCTCTTTCCTAAATCTGCATGTGATTAGTATCTAGATGCTTATGGCCAACCTGCCTGGTTCTATCCTCATCACATGCACCAACAACCCCACCCTCCACATACACCCCATCCACCTGCGCCGGCCACACAGGGTCCACCCCACCCCGCCATGTCCCTTTCACCTCGGAATCCGCCTCCAGCTTTACCACCTGGTACCCCTACCATAACACATGCCGTTCCGCACCCTCCACATACACCTCAACCCCCGCTCGCACACACGCACCAACCTTCAAGTAGTATCAATATCTCATCGCCTCCTCCCACTCCATCAACTACGACCGCCTCCTCTGCTCGTTCCCTCAACACTAATGCCTCCACGTTTGTTCCTACCACACGTGCACCTAAAGCAATCGTGATAAAGAATGAAGATGGTACGGAGCTTAATTTAGAGGCGCTCAAGAAACACAGCCCACAACCACCGACCGTACCTATCCCACCGCCATCACCGGTTACAACCAGTCGCCGCACTGCGTCGGTTAGAATCGAGAGCGAGGAGTCAAAAAGAAGGAGGGAAGAGCAGGCACGTTTAGAGCAGGAGAAGAAGGATGCTGAGGAACGGGCAAAGAAAGAGGGAGAAGAACGAAAACGAAAAGAAGAGGAGGACGCGAAGCGGAAGGAGGAGGAAGCTGCCAAGCGAAAGGAGGAAGAAGATAAGAGAGAGCAAGAACGCATACGCAAGGAAGAGGAGCAAAAGGAACAGCTACGGCTTGAGGAGGAGAGGAAACGCGTGGAGGAGGAAGCCAGACTTGAAGAGCAGCGGAAGAAGGCTGAGAGGGAGAAGGAGGAGAAAGAACGCGCTGAACAGGAAGCCGAGGAACGGCGACAGCAAGAGACTCTCGAGCGCGAGACAACCCAGTTAGAGGCAGACGAAGCTCAGGACGTCGTCGAATCTCCGTCTGAAGGTTCCAAAGAACCCGAGGAAGGAGAGGTCATTGAAAACGGGGAAATCGCGGAAACCCATGTCAACGGTGAAATTACCAGCAAGCCTCCAAAGGTTCAGAAAGAGGCCTTGCGGATAGATACATCGTCCATGCCACCGCCTCTAGAGATCCCAAGACGACGTCCCGGTCCTCTTGACATCAACGCAGCGAAGAGGGACATGTCCACTCCTCCTCTCTCTGCGTTGGCGACAGCGAGAAACATTGAAAGACTTCAGGACATTGAGTACCCTGAAGGGGTTAGAAGCCCCAGGGAAGACCTTAACAAGGACGCAAAGGACGGCAAATTTAGGTACTATACATCGATCAGATTCCCCTTTATCATTTGTTTACCTTCCTGCAGGTACGACCGCGATTTCCTTATGCAGTTCATGCAAATCTGCAAGGAGAAGCCCCCTCACCTCCCGCCATTGGACATCCTTGGTATTGAACCCGTGGATCAGTCGACGTTCAGCAGCATGACCCGTACCACTTCGGGACGCCACCGCCCGCCATCTAGTGCGATGGCCCATCCCGCTCGCCCCAGTTCAGTCGGTCTCGGCATCACTAGCGGCTTCGGCGCCAAGCCAGGCGCTGCACCTAGTCCTTTTGCTATGGGCAATTTCTCCACGACGGGCAAGCTCACGAGTGAGGAACGCTATCTGCTCGCGACCGGTGCGCGCTCTGCCTCGGTCAGCGGTGGTGGTCCTGCCGGTTTCCAGATTGGTCGCCCCCCTTTGGCGCGGACAGCCTCTCAAGGTGGTCCAGGCGCACACCCCATGGGCAGCAATCGTGTTCGAAGTAAGCGTGGTGATAGGCGCACGGATGCGAATAAGGTTACTCAACATGGACCATTCGAGGGATCAGGCTTCGGTGCCTCAGGTGCCGTACCTATTCTTGGGGCTGCCTTTGAAGTTGTTGCTCCCCTCGAGGCATCTGCAAACCGTTGGGTTGCTCAGAGCACTGTTCGCAAGCCGGGTGCTACCGACACTGATTCTCCCGAACTTGTGGATCGCAAAGTCAGGGCACACCTCAACAGACTTACCATGGAAAAGTTCGACCCCATCTCCGACCAGATCATATCCTGGGCGAACAAGAGCGAGAACGAAAAGGACGGTCGGACGCTCATCCAGGTCATCAGGCTTGTGTTCGAGAAGGCCACCGATGAGGCCGCTTGGAGTGAGATGTATGCGCGCCTCTGCCGGAAGATGATGGAGACGATCAGTCCTGAAGTTCAGGATGATGGTATCAAGAACGCGGAAGGCAAGCCTATTGCTGGCGGTCAGCTCTTCAGAAAGTATCTCCTCAATCGTTGTCAGGAAGACTTTGAACGTGGTTGGGTCGCAAAGGAGACGACGGCTGCAGCCGCTGCGGCCAAGGCCTCCGAGGACCAAGCTCTCAAAGCAGCCAACGAGAAGAAGGGCGATGAGAGCGAACTCTATTCGGACGAGTATTACGCTGCCCAAAAGGCAAAACGTCAAGGTCTTGGTCTCATCAAATTCATTGGTGAACTCTTCAAGCTTCAGATGCTGACAGAGCGTATCATGCACGAGTGTGTCAAGAAGCTCCTGGGCAATGTTGAGAATCCTGAAGAGGAAGAGATCGAGAGTCTGTGCCAGTTGCTGAAAACAGTCGGTCAGCTACTTGACGTCCCCAAGGCAAGAGCACACATGGACGTGTACTTTACGCGAATGAAGGAGCTTTGCAAGAGCCTCAACGTCAGCCCACGCATGCAGTTCATGCTTCAGGTAATGGCTGACTTGCGTGTGTTGGTTGCGCTCTTGCTCATCTACTTTCTCACAACAGGATGTGATTGAACTTCGGGATCGAAAGTGGGTGGCTCGTAGTGCTGTCATCGCGCCTACGACTATATCAGCTGTTCATGAAGCTGTATGTATTTTGGATCTGAGTTTCTCGTGACAAGTGACTAAACTAGATCTAGGCTGCGAAGGAGAAGGCAGCCGCAGCAGCAGAGGCCCAGCAACGCCAATTTAGCATGTCTAGAGGTGGATCAAGACGCGGTGGTGATCGGAACGTGGAGTCCGGACCTGACGGTTGGACTACGGCTGGAGGCTCGGTGTCTCGACCACAACCCAAGGCAGGCGACTTGTCACAATTCGGTAAGATCAGCAAGGCCGCACCGATGGTTATGGGTCCCAGCAGCGTCTTCACCAAGAAGGATAACAAGCGCGATTCATTATCTCGGACGAGCTCGAGCTCCAACATGTTCTCCATGCTCAGCCAAAATCCTGAACTGGCAGTTGATACCACTGCTAAATCCAGCCGACCGCCTAGCCGGAAGCCCTCAGTAGACCTTGGACAGGGCGGAGCGCCAGAACCTCCCCAGCGGAGGAAGCTGCAGCTTTTGCCCCGCACTAAGCCCACACCCGCTGAAGAAACTCCCACACCCGCCTCTGAGGATGAGGCCGAGGCACCCGTGCAGATGTCGGAAGCCGATGCGAAGAAGAAGATTGATGAAGACGTCAAGGAATTCTTCGCTGTCCGGAATATGGAGGAAGCAGATGTTTACTTCACTAGCCTTCCCGAGGATTACCGCTTCCACCTTGTCGACAAACTGGTGGCTTCCGCTCTGGAGAGCAAGGAGGCCGACGCAACTCTCGTCTCGGAATTTTTCGCCCAAGCAGCATCAAAGGGCCAGTGTTCTCCGGAGGTATTTGAAGCCGGCTTTATGCCAATGGCAGAACTCTTGGACGACATTGCCATTGACGCTCCGAATGCATTCAAGTTTATGGCAATCATGCTAAAGGGTGCAGGATTTGACAGGGACGAGGAAAGGCTGACCCGGCTGGCTGGTAAATCGATGGACAGTGACAAATTGCTCGAGCTTGTGTTATCGTGACGAACACTATGCATTTTTTTTTCACCCTCGCATTCGCATTAATTTCTCTCGCGCAGTTGTCGTCTAATGTCCTTTTTTTTCGTTATCATCCGCATGATTCGTTCTCTGACGCTGTTCGCGTGGTCTGGATGTTCTGCACTAAGTCATCGGTACATCACACGGTTCTATAATTGTCTTCCTGCATTCCGACAGATACATGTGAGCAATACATTCGGATAACGTGGTGATCCTAGATCGACCAACTGGACGGGTTGAGACTAGACACGTGCTCGGTGTGATGTCACGGCGGCACTCTCCTCGTCTGCCATCTACACTCACTCCGCCATCCCACTCGACACAGTCAGACCGTAGTACGAGTAAGTTACCCGACATGTCTGTCTCGAGTGCCAACCCAGGCCTTTGGACGACCCTGCGGAGACATCTCAATTTCTTCCGCATCCATCTCCTCTTCTTGTGCGCATACACTGCATCGCACGTAATGACCCCTGTTTGACCGTTCTTCCAGTACGTTTACTCCCTTGATGGGCTCTGTCATCCTATACGCCTCCAACGGAAGGTATCCAATCACGTACATCGATGCGCTGTACATGTCGGTGAGCGCGGTGACGGTCTGTGGCCTTGCGACCATCAACTTGAGCCAGTTGACGCCGTGGCAACAAGCCCTCTTGTTCCTCCAGATGTGCGTAGGAAGCCCGGTGAGTGAACATTAATATCGTAACGGGAGAGTGAACTTGAACATGTTGACGGTCGACAGGTCCTGGTCTCGTGGTTCATGGTCTACATTCGAAGGTCAGTCACTCATTCAATCAGACCCCGAGTTCTTGCGTTGCTCCGTCCGACGCAGTCCCTGACCACAACATTATGACAGACTTTTTTTTGCCAAGAAATTCGAGTATATTATTCAGGCCGAGGCGGCGCGCCGTGCTGCGTCCAAGACGCTCGCACAGCAGCACCCCGAATCCGCCATGGCCAGTACGACCGGGAGGCGCACGTACGGGTGGGGTGTAACGTCCCTTTTTCGTCGTCGAAACGGCAACGGGTTGAGTGACGTGGCGGAAGAGTCGACCTCCCCGAGCGAGAAGGGGTCTTCGACGCCAAGGGAGAAGGAGGCGCAGAGGAAGGTCAGGACGGATATGATCCGCAGGATGGATGCACCCCCGAAACGCGTCGACCCGAGTGGGTGGGTTAGTGAGGGGATTGCGGCGCCGCTGAGGCGGTTCTCGAACAGCGGCGGAGGAACAGAGAAGGCGCATATTGGCGAACGGACATCGTCTCCCGGTCAGATCGAGCCTCCTGTGAACTTGACGAGCGGTCCCATCGCGCCAGAAACAGACGACGCCCAGACAGCCTCGAATGCGTAAGTTATCTCTGGAGCTGACTTCTGACGTGCAATGACGTTACGTGGCCTTGTCACAGCGCGGGTGCTCTAGGAGGTACTGGATCGGGTTTGATCGATTCCAGCATGCTTCAGAGTAGTTTGCCGCAGTCTCCCACTGCTGTCGGACTACCTCGCACGACAACCATAGAGTTTGCTCCGCCCGTGGCTCGTCACTACGTGCCACTCTCTACAGCTTCAGGCAGGCACGGTGATCGCGCACGAGATCCCTCTATCGACGAACGCCTCAGAAGGCAGATTTCACGTGATAGTCTGTATTCTCGCAGATACCCTGGCGTAGGAGGAATGTCCCAGGTGTCGCTGGCGCGGCACACCTCCCAACATGCGTCTTTGTTGAACACTGATCAGACAGGACTCGGGCAGGCACAAGCCAGCCAAACAGATTTTGGAGGATTTCCAATGCCGCACAAGTTAGTGGGCATGTTCTTCCGGAGTTTGTTCCCTGGCGCAACAAATCGCCTTCGCAAGACTGTAACGATCCCGGCTAAAACTGCCCTCGCAGGTGGAGAGCTGGGTCGGACAGCAACCATCACTGGAGCTACCGGAAACATACCAAAGGGCACCAAACCTGTTTCCTATATTTCTTTCGACGCGATTGTGGGGCGCAACTCTTCCTTTCAGATGCTCACCAACGAACAGTTGGAAGAATTGGGTGGAGTGGAGTATCGCGGGTTGAATGCGCTGTTGTGGCTGGTTGCACTGGTGAGTATCACAATGGTCTGGGAAGAGTTGTGGACTGAATGCTTGGGAAAGTATCACATTGGGAGCCAGCTCGTGTCGTTCGTTGTGATTGCTCCTTACATGACCCTACCAAAGTGGGCCGATGACTTCGTTCCTCCTGCATTGATTCGACCGGTGGCAACACCATGGTGAGCCTGATCCTCAGCTTGCGACCGACGTTCAATATGAATATGCTGTCGGTATTGAACCCCCTAGGTTTTCTCTCTTCCAGGTCGTTTCAGCATACACAAATACTGGATTCTCCCTTGTGGACCAGTCGATGATTCCGTTCCAAACTGCTTATCCACTAATACTTTTTATGATCTTCTTAATCGTGGCCGGTAATACAGGTTTCGTAAGTTTCTTCCTTTTACTTTCTAGTACAACAAAATGATGAATTGGTACCTTGCTTACTTTGTGTACTAGCCCATCTAGTAAGTAAACATTTCTACATGAGATCTTGAGATTGATTTTCCGTGTGTAGCCTGCGATTCATGATGTGAGCAGGGTCATATCTATCATCGTTGCATCTCTTAGAGTGTCAACTTAGCTGGACAATTGCAAAGTTGATACCCACCAAATCTCGCCTCTACGAGACCCTACACTTTCTCCTCGACCATCCACGGCGTTGCTTTGTATATCTATTTCCGGCCCATCAGACTTGGTTTCTTCTTTCGATTCTAGTATTGCTCAAGTGATTGGTTTGTCTATTCATGTCAAAGAAGCTAATTCGGTGCCTTGCAGCTCCATCGACTTCTTCTGTTTCATGGTTCTCAATATTGGCATCCCAGAAATCGATTCCATTCCCTTTGGAACCCGATTTGCAGTAGGCTTACTACAAGCCACAGACGTTCGTGCCTCAGGTTTCAACGTTGTTCCAGTTGCTGCAATGGCTCCAGCTGTCAAGTACGTCTGTTCGGTTTGTATGTGCCGTAGTTACCCGTTTTCATTGTTTTGTTTGTTTCAGAGTCATGTTTGTAATCATGATGTATATCAGCGTATGTGCGTACTACATGTGCTCTTCGACGAAGGGGACCATTGACACTTGGTTGACCTCAAGACCCGATAGCGATGAGGTGAGTCGCATCCTCTCGGAGCAGGAAATATACCGAGATATATCCAGTGTGCGTTCTACCAATGTGTATGAAGAACAGTCACTTGGGATATTCCACCCGGACGATCAGCTGTCTGCGGCGGAGCAAGTGTTTAATACCAATGGATCACGAATGGCTTTGTGGGGTCGCTATTTAGCAATGCACGCACGTTACCAACTTTCTTTCGGTGGGGTCGTCATTTGTCTGATACGTATTGTGTTGAAATCTCTGTTCCAGATATGTGGTGGCTAGCGCTAGCCCTTTTCCTCATCTGCATCATAGAGGTTTGTACCAGATGAGTCGTTGCGTCTCTGTCTGATCACTCTATTTTTAGAGGGATAACTTGATTAACCCAGAGATTCAGGGATGGTTCAATATATTCTCGATCCGTACGTCGATGAATATCTACTGCGAACACAGATATCAAAAGACATCCTTTTCCAGTCTTTGAGATAGTTTCAGCGTATGGATCTGTTGGGCTTAGCATTGGCATCCCGACAGTACGTCCGGTTTACGAAATATGATGACCCTATCATCTCATCCATGGATGTAGCAAAACTATTCTCTCTCCGGGGCATTCCGACCGTTGTCCAAGCTCGTCGTTTGTCTCGTCATGATACGTGGTCGTCATCGAGGGCTGCCCGTAGCCATTGACAGAGCCATCGTGCTCCCGTACGAGTTTGAGAGAGCGCAAGGTAATCCAGGCGCGCCGCCAAGTGTAGACGAATGGCGGTCTAGCGTCGGCGATGTCTCCCATCCCGTTGAAGGGTCCGTAGATGATGTTGAACATGAGCAAACGAGCGCGGACAAGGAACGAATAGGTAATGACAGCGATGCTGGCAAAGAGCGCCCGGGAAGTTGAGTGGGAGACCAGGAGGTGAACGGGTAGCTACTGTCCCGGCGGGAGCACTTAGCCTATGTTGGTTAGCCTGTTGAATGCGTGCAACGTGGCTTCCGAGATGCGGTTCTGTGACAAGAGGCGGTCGCGTAGGTTGGCAGACGATCGTCATCATCAACTTGAACAATTGTTGATACGCGCTAGTGCCCACTTAAAATCGGGCATGCTTCCTCCACTGTCTCGGCAACGTGGTGCAGACGCCGACGGTGCCATTCGCCAAACCGATACTGATGCGGCTCTTGCAAGGCTCTCCGCAGTAAAGAAGGGCTATATCGAGGATCCGTTTATCACGCACCTCATTCCCCGCGCTCAGTTCCAACCTACTCGTCCTCCCTTGATCAACATCGGAACTTATGTTCGCTCCAAGTCCATCGACGCGCTCGTTGAACAATGGCTGGAGTCCTGTGAACAGCAGAATACGGTGTGTCAGATTGTTAGCCTAGGAGCAGGGAGCGATACAAGGTTTTGGCGCATAAACGTGCGTGGCCCCCGTCCTTGATGTTTGATTCCTGAGTGACTCGGTGAGTAGACAGGCCCTCACTCGCATGTCTTGAAATCATACTTGGAGCTCGACTTTCCGGATGTCGTTACCAAGAAGGCCATGGCTATTCGCAAAAGCAAGGAGCTCAGTGCAGTCTTGGGTTCACCCGAGAGCATCGTCGTCGGTGAGTACCTGCATCATAGATACTAGGCGGCTATCTCAAAAGGCTCCAAGCGTCGGGCGGAACGGCACTTCACTCGGCCAAGTATCATATGCTCTCGTGCGATCTACGTCGCTCGCCATCCAGTTCCCTAGCACCGATACTCGATGGGTTACTATCACAATCTCTCCCAACCCTTTTACTCTGTGAATGCGTGTTGGTTTACATGGCGCCCGAGTCGTCCTCTGCCCTTGTCGACTGGTTCGTGAATTACTTTTCCTCCGCTCAGGAAGGGAGTATTCTCGGAGCGATCGTGTACGAGATGTTTGGCCTTCAAGACACCTTTGGTCAAGTCATGTTGAACAACTTGCAGGTAGCATTTCTCTTTTCTCTCTCGTCGATTCCATTGACCCCGAATGGGAACATCTCTCTCAAGTCCAGGAACGTATCCTTGCCAGGTGCAGCACCGTACCCCACAGTCGAGTCACTCCCTGAACGGTTTACTCGACACGGGTTCACATTCACGCATGCACTGACGTTGAGTGAGGTACGTGAGAAATACATCAGTCACTCTGAGCTCGAGCGGTGAGTGTTTCGCAACGCCACGTTGAGCGTACATCTCGAGAAACTCTGGTCTTTCGTTCTGACGATCGGTCGGTGCTGCCCAGGATATCCCATCTCGAGTTGCTTGACGAGGTCGAGGAACTGAACCTAGTGCTGAAGCACTATGCCATCACCTGGGGCGCCAAGACATTCATGCCCGTACACGAGTCGAGTCTGTGGGGACAGTGGGGGTTGAGAATGCAGTCATCGCTGGGGTCTTAGGCTTGATACTGCGGATGCAATGGCGTGGAGCAGTACTGTCAACTATTTGGAGCCGTGTCTTGCAAATTGTCAAACGTTGTCATTCCTGGCGTTTCGCCCATCTAGATGTCAATCGCAAATTGTAAAGTGCGTTCGATTGTCCGGCAGGTTAACCTAAGTACCGTTACCCGGGCCAAGGCAGTGTCTCGACATAGTCGCATAATGCTAATCTATCTCTATCCTTCTTTTTAGGACTGTATGTGTTCTTTTTCAATCACTCAGGTTCTTGGACGAATCTGCGGCATAGTGTCCGCGAACATGATGGCAGACCCCACCTCGATGATACCTTCTATTATCATCTTGCTCTCATGATCAACCACCCCTATCTCAACTCACTTCTTCGTTTCCTTACACTTGCTCATCATTTGTTGCCCACTAAACACTAACCAAGGAACAGACTTTCACATATGGTATATACATACGAGAATACTACACCACCAGCAAGAGGCGCCGCCTCACGGGACAACAAACAAGGAAAACGATGGCAGACGAGCTTCAGTCTCATGCTGAATCACCAACAGTGACATGTGATCTCCGTGGAGCACTGGACGGCGGCAAACCGAACCTCGATAATGTGATGCTGAACCGATGACAAGTCCTGTGGTTGACATGTAGTAGTTGCATTATTTTTAGACGCACCCCAGGGCCCCCTCGCGCTGCGGCACTGGCAGGCCGGGTGCCGTTTGCCGATCCGTAAAAGTCATCCGACGGATAACAAGACACCCGGTTTTCGGTCCATCTCGATTGACAGGGACATGAGCATCATGCTGTAAGATAACATGTACATATTTTGGACCCGCGTAAGATACCATGACGGGAGGGCTGACGGAGTGTGCCAAGCATGCCTCCACGATTTGAACTGTTCCACAGTTATAGACTTGCCTCGTGGTCAGTACGTATGATGGTAGCCTTGAGGGCGGTCGAATGCAGGGACGACGGCACATATGTTGAATTCTCCAATGTACACAGGACGACTATGGGTTGGCGGCGTTCTCTGGAACGCTCGTTTTACAGCTTGGTTTTGAACTGTGCCAGTGCAGTGCCATGGGGCTAAAGGAAATAAAGTTAGAACTAAAAGTGGATAGGCAAACGTACGAGTTGCGTTATAGTTGTCAGATAATCCCGACGCTGGCCTGCGCATGGACGCCACTCGGCACCCACCAAATCAGGTGTTATTTCGTTAATGAGCCGGTGGGACACATTCCCACCTGCAATACATATGTATGGTAATACCATCCGATGACGTGTGTTGTGAGTCCTGGATGCGCCTTACCCGGTTCTCCAAATGGCACAGAAAGAGTACATCAAGGCACTCCGACGGTTTTTGCACCAACTTGAGGACGTCCGATGGCATGGCAAATGGCACCATCAGCGAAGAACTCAAGTTTGGGGTTTGGACGAGAACCCCAAATCTTCAAAGTTCTTGATACCGGCAAGGTCGTAGTCATACCGCATCCTCACTGGAATGGGAGAAGTATATCTTCGTCCTTGACATCTGATCCGTTTCTTGAACCTTGACGGCTCCTGACTCGTCGACAAACTTCATCCCCATGTCCTTTTCATGTCCCACTTTACGGCATGTATTTCATTGCTATCTCTCGATCATGCTTGACGTAGCATCTAGGCCGACCCTAGAACGACAACACCGACTAATCATAGACCGCACAAGAAGTAAGGATAAGCACCTGGTGAGAATGGGTTAACGGTCGAGTAACCAACTTGTGTGACATCTTGGAGAATGCGTGGCCTGAACAAGATCCTAAACTAAACCATGAATGCACCTGTAAACCAAGAGAACGTGACAGTTTCGGACCTTCAATACGTTGCGCAATGTTCGTGTAGCGCAATGTCATAATCGGAAGTGAGGTAGTCTTGGGAGGGAGAATTACTTTGGCGACCGCCTAAACAAAACCATGAAATAATCGCTCGGAATAGATAATAAAACCCAAAGTCGCACAAGTTCATGATCCCATCAGAGGGTGGACGAATGGCCAGCAGCTGTTGGCGTTTGATCTTGTCTACGGTCATCACTTCCTCTTCGACTACAGTCTTACGATTATCAGTCTACACGATCGTCGCATAGATACTCACCGCTTCTCTGAGAGCAGACGCGTAGTGATAAGCATCTGGCGCACGAGTCGGGTCGTGTGCGTCACTAAATGGTATCTGATCAGATTGCATATCATCTCACTTGGAGGATTGCTTACGAGGTATGTTTTCCGGCAAATTTCAAGGCGATTTTACTGACCCCGGGATGCACTCATTCCCAACGGTAAAGAAGCACAGCAGATCATCGTTGATCACACGGTACCTGGCAGGAAATCTGTAACACCAGCCTACCGATCAAATTAATTCAGATCGGAGAGTCATGAACCCGCGAAAGGCGCAGAGCAGAGCAGTTGGATCATTGTTCGTGTGTGATGGTTTGCAGGACACGGAACATCACCTTAGCAATTCTGAGATCACCAGCGAAAGGAGACTGCACCTTCTCTCGCCATAGGCATCGGGAACTTCCGATCTCTAGAGTTGGAGTGTCGATGAAAACGCTCGGGTTGAGATAGAGAAACTGCATGCCACATGCCTAACTCTACTGAAAATTGTTTCCGTGACAAGCCATGCCTATGGTTAGACCGATAAATGGCGTAGCACTGCATGTTAGCGGTGGGCTTGTCGGCGATTATCGGCCTTTGGATCACTGACTAGTAGACTGCACCCGGCGTGAGTGTCAAATTTATCCGGACGACCAGTGCTGTGGCCCGGGTGACGATGTCCGTTCCAAGAGTTATGTCCGATGTCGCGCTGATTAGCAAGTGCGGCATTACCCCTCTAACTCCATGGTTGGATGTCTTCTGGAGGGAAAGGCCGGTGAAACCTCATGTGAAAACGTTGAGTGCGGCGTTCCAGCCACTTGGCGCATGCGGTATGTTGACTATCAGAGGTTATTCTTGGTCCCCGGTCGTACACGCGAAACATACCGAAACTTCAGATCATTTGTAGTCCGTTTGACACGCTGGGTGGAGACATGGGAAGGCACAACAGATTCGAAGGTATGGTTGAAGCTATCCGCGGGTAATCTGGCATTGAGTTGCGGTCGTCGCAGGCCGGTGATTGGGAGAGCCTTTTCAAGGTGGAAAGCCGACGTTTCAGAGCAACGCAGACACAAAGGATCTTGGTGGTTACTGGAAGATCATATACATAGATGGGTACTTAATGCTGATGGCAGTCGATACGATAAAATTGTAAATACTGGTAAACTGTGGACCATGCTGTGATCCCGCCGCAACGTGGCGGAGTGTAGTCAGCACGAGATCTCCCCTCGAGATCGTCCGTAAAGGGTAATTTGTATATTATATAATTTCTTGGCATGTTATGCGTCACATGTCACGGGCTCACGATACTCGCTTGATTTGCTCGTATATTATAATTATATAATTATTTCCGCTCAACCGCCGTCAGAACTCACCAACAATGTCCGGGGCCAGCGTACTCCCATTCACTAAACCCGACATCTAGACCAATTCTCAGGTATTTCGGACCTCGTAATCCCAATAGGCTGACCTTTCCAATTAAACGCAGTGGAGACAACGACCACCCTGGCTCAGCCTGTCACAGTGTCACTTATGATATGTATGATAATGGGACCCTGAAGTCATGGTGCGGCTCCCAAACCAGGTCACCCTTGAGTTTAATGCGGCAACGGAACCATCTTGGGTCTCTTATTGGGCATCCAGAATGATCCGTTTGGCTGTCTCCATCGACCTTCCATCTTTGTCCTTTCCTCTCTTCGTCCGTCTGTCGCCGCGGCAGCCATACAACTCGGGCGTGGAAACAACTCCTACCACGGCTCACCGGAACGGGCGAAAGATCTGGCGCCGCGCACTGTACAACTCTACGTAACAGGGTCTGACCCTTTGGACACATTATGGCTCATCCCATTCAGTGGAAAAATTCATCCGATTGGGACGCTCCGCGGGTTTATAAAGCTCAGCCGTTTTCCTCTTGACCTCTACGCACCCTTTTGCCTAATCCACTTTGTGTATACAACCAATCCCCCTTACCTTACATCTACCATGCCTGGCCTCGACTTTTACAAGACCCCTGAATCACACAGCGCTCCTGCTGCTGTACCACAAACCCCCGTCACGGTATCCAATGCCACCGCTTTGACGGTGACACCTTCCCCAGCATCCCCCCTCAAGCCCGTTGCTTACTACAATGCCCGTCTCGACCCTAAGAATTTCCTCGAGGGTCCTCTTTCTTGGGACCCTGCTACTCGCCTTCGTCAGATGCTTGCTCGTCCTGGCATCGTTGTTCGTATACTTGTCTCCTCTGGCTGTTAATTACATCTCATTTTGGCTCGTAGGTTGCCCCCGGTATTTGTGATGGTATCAGTGCCCGGTGTGCACTCGAGGCGGGCTTTGACTGTTTGTACCAAAGTGGAGCTGCCACTACTGCTTCGCGCCTTGGTCAGCCAGACCTCGCTATCGCGACTTTGAACGACTTTGTCCAGAGTGCGCAAATGGTCTGTGGTTTGAGTCCGACAACGCCTGTCATTGCCGACGCTGATACCGGGTACGAAACTTGAGGCTTTGTGTTTTCTGCATCATTCTCACCTGCATTTTTTTCGATAGCTTTGGTGGTACTGCTATGGTCGCTCGTACTGTCTACCAATACGCCCGTGCCGGTGTCGCTGCCATGCATATTGAGGATCAAGTACAGACCAAGCGCTGTGGCCATTTGATGGGCAAGCAAGTCGTGTCGAGAGAAGAGTTTGTGACCCGCATTCGTGCTGCGGTCATTGCCCGCGACTCCATCCCTGGTGGTTCCAACTTTGTAAGCTATCACTAAGTAAACCTATCAACGAATAGAATACCTAATTCATCCGTCCACAGGTTATCATTGGTCGCACAGATTCCGCCCAGGTCCTTGGCATGGAAGAAGCTATCACACGTCTCAAGCTCGCGGCTGATGCCGGTGCCGACGTTTGCTTCATTGAAGGTGTCAAGACCTCTGAACTCCTCACCTCGACTGTAAAAGCATTAGCACCTAAGCCTGTTCTCGTCAATGTCATCTCCGGTGGTCTCACGCCTTCCTTCACCTGCAAAGAAGCTGAGGCTCTGGGAGCGAAGATTATCAGTAAGCTTGATGTTTCACACAGGTAGCTTTCAAGTCTCAAACGTTATCAGTCTTTTCTTTGGTTTCTTGTGTTGCTGCAGTGCACGGTATCCGTGCGGCCATGCAGTCGCTGAAGAAGACCGGTACCGATTTCACTTCCGCACAAGGGATGGACCCCAAAGCATTTTTTGAAGTCATGGGTAGGTTCCCGTGCAACAGTTTGAAGGCGACGTTCATAACATTTTCTTTTCGCTAGGTCTCCAAGAAGTCGTCACCCTGGATGCGCGTGCAGGCGGAAGTGCATTTGAACTCGTTTAAGACCTACTCTCATTAAAATTTACTTTAATTTTTTTTCTTTCTATCCGCCATCACCTGCTCTCGATCGGAATTTTATCCTGCTGTGTAACAAATAGTCATCAGCATCTCGTCTCGGTAGCTATGGTCACACTCCTTTAGAATTTTTTTATCTCTAATCCTGCAATCAACAAAGACTAGTCATTGGAATCCAATTGTACGTTGAGTAGCCCTACGACGTAAAGGGGACACGGTGCTGAAGTCAACGTACTTGAACACTTTCCCTTTCAGGCGTGTCGATCTGCCTAGAATTGGAGTCGCGGAGGCGGCACTCCGCTGGGATAAAAAAAATAGAATCACAAAATATGATATAAGTTGCGCCGAGTGCGGCATATCGACGCCGAAGCGTCGGAGTTTAGTACTTTTGTGATCTCCGCATACTTTGCAAAGTGCATTTGTTCCCAGGAGCGGACATGCGGGATGGGAAATCTGGTCACTCACACCTAAAGCGAGTGAAAACTCGGGTTTTTGACCACGATTAACCCGTTCTCGACCTTACGATGGCCCACCGAAAGCTCCTCACAGGCAAAGAGGTTGCACTGCATAACAGTCGCGAATCTTGCTGGATTATCGTCCATGGTAAGCTCGAATGCCCATTTTGGGACGGACGGCAAGGCAGTGGCTGATGTTCGTGTAGGAAATGTGTACGATGTCACCGATTTTTTGGATGGTGAGTGGTTTAGAGCTGTGTCGTGTACTCGCTTAACTCGTCGTAGAGCACCCCGGTATGTTCAAACCTACGGTTGTTTCGATTCGATTGAGAGAGTGAAGAACAGGCGGGAGCAAGATCATCCTCAAGTACGCAGGCAAGGATGCGACGTATGTTGTACTGTGCACAGGGCACCTAATATAATGCTGACCACATGAACAGCAAAGAATATGAACCTATCCATCCACCGGATGCCATCACGACCAATCTAAAACCGGAGAAACAGTCAGTAGAAAACAGTGCCTGTTTGATCGTGTCCGCTTATGTGTGATAGCCTCGGACCCGTCGACCTGGGAACCGTGGAAAAGATCGAGGAGGTGATTACCGCAGAGGAGCGCGCCCGACAAGCTCGCATCGCGGCTCGTCCACATCTCTCCGAGATTCTTAATCTTCATGACTTTGAGGTTTGTGGTTCAACTCTCCAGCAGCTGATTTCCCTCCTCACTCCCACAAGACTGTTGCTAGGACGGTCTTACCGGAGAAAGCATGGGCATATTATTCTTCGGCGGCCGATGATGAGATTACTAACCGTGAAAACCACTGTGCTTTCCACCGGTAAGTTGGCGTGTATTATTGGTGTAATTTTCCTCAACACCCACAGCGTGTGGTTCCGTCCTCGCATTCTTCGGGACGTTACCAAGGTTGACTGGTCGACAAGAATTTTGGGGCACAAATCAAGCATGCCCTTGTACATCGTACGAATGACCTTCAGTCGAAGTTTAGTCTCATTAACGTCACACACTTAGAGTGCCACTGCCCTTGGCAAGCTTGGCCATCCTGACGGCGAACTTAATCTGACCCGAGCTGCCGCAAAATACGGTGTTATACAGATGGTAACTGCGTGTGCTAGCAACATCTCTCTCGTGTATCTCAATTGACCGTACAGATTCCTACTCTTGCATCCTGTTCATTTGACGAGATGGTGGATGCCGCAGCTCCTGGCCAAGTCCAGTTCCTCCAGCTGTACGTGAACAAAGACCGTGAAATTACTAAGCGTATTGTCCAGCATGCCGAGAAGCGGGGGATCAAGGGTTTGTTCATCACTGTTGATGCGCCTCAGCTCGGTCGTCGTGAGAAGGATATGAGGCAAAAATTCGAAGCTGAGGACCCCTCAGAGGTCAAGCAAGCAGGACAAGGCGGTGTTGATCGCTCACAAGGTGCAGCAAGAGCAATCAGTGTAAGTACGGTATAATTTCTCGGGAAACCATATAAGTCATTGTGTGTGCAAAAAAGTCCTTTATTGATCCAGGTTTGAGTTGGTCAGACATGAGTTTCTTCAAGAGCATAACCAACAGTAAGTTCCGAGAACCTAGTCCACCCTGAACGGCACTAATATCTTGCGGGTCAGTGCCATTGATCCTGAAAGGTGTGCAATGCTGGGAAGATGCCCTTGAGGCTTACGATATGGGGTTGGCCGGAGTTGTCCTTTCTAATCACGGTGGTCGCCAATTGGAGTTCGCGCGTTCCGGGATTGAGGTCCTTGTTGAAGTTGTGGACAAACTAAAGGAGAAACGTGGGCTGAACTTCCCCAATGAGAAATTCCAATTGTTCGTCGATGGAGGTGTCCGTCGCGCAACTGATGTCATCAAGGCCATTGCTCTCGGAGCTACAGCAGGTATGATGCTTTCCATTCGCGTGTCTCCGTTGCTTACGAAATGCAACAGTTGGCTTAGGCCGTCCGTTCATCTATGCATTCTCGTCCCATGGGCAAGAGGGAGTGGAAAAGGCGCTGCAAATTTTGCATGTCGGTCGTTACACGCGCTCCTCGGCTCCGCCACTGACTTGCTCATCAGGATGAGTTTGAAATGAATATGCGACTATTGGGTGCGCGTAACATCAAGGAAATTGTACCCGAAATGGTCGACGCTTCAAACATCCATCTACACACCGTTTCAGTTCCGAATGATAATCTCTATGACACCAACTGTGGGCGTTGGCTTGCTTTCTTTGATCCTTTCTGATCATCGCTCCATTCTACAGATGAACGCCTTCAAGGTGCACGGATCAGGGAGATAAGGAGCAAACTTTAGTTACCCTCGCGTATGCATATTGCACTCTGATAGACCGCAACTACCACATGATAACCTGGGCTTGTTCATATGTACCATCTCATTTCGCTATGCTAGCGTCCTCTTTTGCTATCTTGTCCATATGGAGGGCTGGTCGTTTGGAAACCAATTGAACCGGGATCAGATTCCAGAATCTTTCTTTCCAAAGTAGTCCATCGACGGAAATGAAAACGGGGTTGAGATTTGAGAGACAACGTTCCAGCACCCGACACAAAAGGAACCCCTGATGTGGGATAGATCAAAGCTCAGCCGCCGTTGACCGCATGCCCTTTACATTCTTGAAGCCAAGAATGGGTGAGTCGGCCCTTGAAATCCTCACCGACGGGACGCGGTCGGTTTGATAAACGTATCGCGGGTGTGAACACACCTGTGGTTGAAGCCTTGTCATAATCGGCTCCGCCCAGATCACCGCAAGTGATAATGATGCATGCAGACGGAGATTGCCATGTGTGACGTCTGCCGCGTCCGGATCATGTCATTCGACCCTGCATATCAACAAATAGAGCTAGATAAGCGGCGACGGTGACGACGTTAGGACCTCCTTCCTGCCACCGGGACCAAGTTGGAGATCAAGAGATCGACAAATACGGTCGGTGGGATGAAACTTGTGTGGGACTTCGATAGCTAGACCAACGGTACGTAAACGGCTTAGACCAGCATGGGGAAATGAATACAGCGAGGCAGAAACCCAGGGAGAAGGTTCCATTGAGAATCGAACCGTTACAATTTGAAGGTTTCGTTGGACCACATGACCTGAGTGATTGGTCGTACTGGGAGAAACTTTGAATCTCGACGGATACGGGTACCACTGCAGGATTCACAAGCGATACCCGAGGCAAACATATGTGGATAGCGAACCAGTGTGAGACATATAGGGAACAAGGACAACGTTCATCCTGCCCATTAGAGGAGCTCCTCGTGTACGTTGAAGTAACTGGCACACGTCAGCTCAACGCGATAACCGAACGAGCACACAGCTTACCGTAAGACCTTGCCAGTACCCCAACAGCTTCCAGTGCCTCCCTCACCCCATTTCACAATCCATCTGCCAATGACCTCGCCCCTATCGTTCAGCGTTTCTGCAACCGTCTGCTCCTCTCCTGGAGCACCAGCTTTTTCCGCTGTCACAGCGTCTTCTTCGGGAGGTGGTAGTTGTATTTCCAGAGGAAGTTCCCATTTCGCAAACGGACGGTTCGTCTCCACCAAAAAGTCAGCATCATAGACGCGCGTGGTGAGCTTCTTCAACGTCAGCGTGAGGGTAGTCATCTCGACCCCTTCGATGCCATTCCCAGCCTGGGTGAGGGGACGAAGGTCAACGACGTATGGTGCCCCACACCAGCCGACGAGCGCCGTAGAGATGGTACTGGTCGAGACAGCAGTGGCCGTCAAGAAAATGCGCGCTGAGAAGGGAAGAGATGATTCGACGATGAACAGAAAAGGTGCCATCGTGAATGTGAGGCCGAGCGAGGCGAGCGAGAATATCTTGAGACGATGGAACGTTTGGGTCAAGGGCCCATGGTACGCCACGGGTTGGCTGTCCTCCCGAGGGTCTAATGTGCTGGTCTGTGCGTTGGTATTGCTCTGTGATGCTCTCGTTGATTGGGACAAGCGTCGAGAGAATGACACGCTCGCGAGCCTTGCGGTGTTTGGGGAGATACCACAGCGCATCCAGCCCGAGAAATGTCGACATTGGTCGTCAACGGTACCGAGTGCGAATTTCCGTAGTATTGCTCTTCGACATAGGCTTTGGCCGATTGTCAGCGCTGTACGGGCAGGCGACATTGTCATTGTAGAACGTCGAACGCGGCTGTGGTGGTCGTGCCGACCTTTTTTACAATTACGGCCACCATTGGCACGCGCGTCTCGCCGGCCATGATGGATGCACTCGTCCACTATTCAAAGGCCGAATTCATCGAAACGGTACGAACAAGTCCCTTTTGAATTTTACTGAGATAGACAGTCTGGACGGATTTTAAGGATACTGGCAACAAAGTTTCTCGACGAGCCACTATCGCAGGACCACAAAACATTATCCTCGGTGGCAAAACAATCATATCGAGTGGTGCCATTATCCGAGGGGACCTCAGGAGAACTGGACCTGGGCATGCAGTAGTCATATCCTTGGGCAGATACTGTCTGGTTGGGGACGGCTGTATCATGAGGTTCGCTGTCATTCCGTTCCATTGGATGTGCTTTACACCCGACGTTCCTCTGTAATAGACCACCGTATAAAACGTACCGCGGAAACTTCAATTATTATCCAATGAAGATTGGAGATCATGTTCATATTGGTGCCAACTCTGTTATTGAAGCAGCGACTATTGGAAACCACGTTATCATTGGAAAGAACTGTATTATTGTAAGTTCAGATTCGTCGCACAGCTGATTCGTTCTCGATGCCACCTCTCAGGGAAAATTCACGATAATCAAGGATTGTGCTCAGGTTGCGGATAATACCGTCATCCCACCCAACGCCGTGATACCTGCCTTGGCGTTGTTTGCTGGGTCACCAGGTCTGCATTGACTTCTGGTTGGTTATTATGACTGAGGAAGCATTCAGGACGTTTCGTTGAAGACCTTCCAGAATCCACTCAGGAAATGGTGGAAGCGCAAACTAAGCATTACTACACCCGCTTTCAACCATTGGACCGATGATTGGTTGTTTGTGATAATTTTCGTATCTCATGTTCTTGCACACTCTCATTGTAAACCGTATATTATAGTTTTTCCCATTCCCCCTTCAGCAATGCAGTTTATGCCCCCGAGTGTCCTAGCAGCAGTACACAGCGTTCTTGTTGAAGAGGTGCGATCAGTTTTCGTATGCCACCGTCACGCAACCATGTCATGACAAAGGATCGTTCACATCAACTCCCTAGCTCCACCGAACTGAGTTGATCCTGTCCGCGGCTTTAATGGGATCTCTTTGTGGCGCACTGCTCCCGACGGGTTTGTAGTGTCCAGGAAGTCTGCATTGCCAACATAAAGATCTTCATGCATCAACAGTCCTTTGACCACAGCGGAGATAGCTCCCCACATAACGAAATTTATTGATCAAATGTGTAATTTCACGGACATTCTCCGCAGTTCGTTCGAGTCTCACATTCAGGTGTACCATTGCGTGTATGTATGTCGAAATTTGCATAACCATGGTGGACTTCTCATAACTAACCGCCTTAGAGCGCTCCCGACCCTGAGATAAAGTCTTCGGATGAGCGGAGCATTGCACCTTTTCTTCGCGTATGTACCTCCACTATCTACTAGCGCCGATCATCCTCCCTTCACTCCCTCTCCCCGTTCCACACCTCTGCTCCGTTTCCGATTTAGCGTCTCACAGGCTCTACATCCTGCGGCCCCGAGCGCGCAAGCCGTTCTTTTGCAATCTCCTACGAGGCGGTCCCCATGCAATCCGGCAGGCGCGCTCCCGTCCTGGGCCAGAAAGCGTTACGTGCTTCCACCAGGGCCAGTAGCCCTCCTCCTGTTACGCGGATCGTCCATCCCCGCACTAAGCAGAACACCAACCAGATCTCTCACATCATGGCAGTGCGGAACAAAGAATCAAGCTGGAGGCGCTCAAGCGGGTGGTAGAATCAGTTAAGAACCTTCATAATACAGCGCTGAAGATCTCAGAAGGATCTCCTGAAGTTTATGATGCCTTCAGGCAGTTTACCCGTTGCGTATTGGACCTGTAGGCAATCCGTTGATGAGCTCTAAGTTGCACTTGAATGACCTACTATTGGCTCCGCGACTTAGATACTTGCGTAGCGCTCTGTGCGTGTTACTGCTATGCCTCATTTATGAATGGGGTTTTTGGGAGTTATTATCCGGGGCGCTGTGACTGCACCGATAACAATGGTTGGAATTCGAGCTCACCTCTGATTCGCGAGAGGGATTGTGAACACCCAGTGCTTCAGCAGTAAAGACCTCTGCCAGCATGATGAGATTGAGAGATGTGACAGCGGCAGCTACCTACCTCCAGAGTCCAGACCATGGGATTGTCCGTGAGTGACTGGTTTCCAACAACGCTCATGGCCCTTATCATGATGGCTGCCATGTTGGGACTGGGCCATCGTGATCACCATCTGCACCGTATGACGAACTGTGCATTGACGTTCCCACTTGAGAAGCGATCATGATCAGATCGAATGGTGGAGGTGGAGGTGGAGGAGCCGTGTAGCGGTGCGGGGGGAATCCGGGGATCACCACGACGCTATCATGCATCTCGACGAACGCTCGATCGACTCGACTCAGATAGATGGTCGAACCCAGTATATGGAAGGGAGGCGATTTCCTCAGGGCCATCATATTTATAATTTGGCAGCGCTTGGCTTGGCTTTCTTCTTGCGTCTGCCATCGCCCGGTCTATGTTGCTGTGGGCTTTTCAGAACGTGCGCAATCACGCGTTTCGTCGGGTCGACACACACGAGCGCTGGTTCTGAAGGCAGTCGACGAAAATGGCTCACTGATGGTACGCTCCGAAGTACTCTTGGCTTCGGTTGCGTTGGTCCATTTGGGTCATAGTATTACCGCAAGGCGTCGGTTGTCGAGACGCTGCATGGTCCGTCTTTACGATAGACGCAAATTGACCCGAGAAGAATCAAAATACCAAATGGTGGTCCATCATTATAAATACCTGGGCTTGTAGAAGCTCATCCTGCTCCCAATGATGTTGACATCCATCCTGTTAGCACAACTTCTCGTGTTGTCACAAGCGACGGCCGTCCACATCAGTTCCGGGTGTTCCACATCTGGTCGAGCTTCTTGTCAGACTACAACCACGCCGTCCGACACATGCTGCACCGAATATCCCGGTGTACGTTGTTTTTCACGCCTCGTACACATCGTTCATTCTGTCGTAGGGCCTACTGTTGCAAACTCAGGTATTCTCTCACCAAATATGCCATCTTTGTGATTCACTATAACCCCGCAAGTTCTGGGACACCAACATACCTGGTAGTCCTGCAGATAGCTGGACTATTCACGGTGAGAGATTGTTCTGCAGACCGATACAGTAGAATCTGAGTCAGTTTTCAGGCTTGTGGAACGACAAGTGTGTACGCCAGAAGGAATGTGTGCGTCCGGTACTCATCCGTCTTCAACAGTTGTGATGGCACATACCAAGAAAATTGTGATTCATCGCGTGCCGACTACAATATCACCAAGGTGTGTGCAGCTTCTCCGAAATACTTCCAAGAGGAATGTCCCAAGTGATCTCGTCCAGCTTCTCACAAACCAGGGTGCCACTGCTACGTTGGACTACATGAAACGATACTGGTTGAACGCAGATGGTACCAATGAGGAACTCTGGAATGTACGTCATCTTTCGATCGACAGAGGTCTCGCTCATATCAGTCCAGCATGAATGGTCGAAATATGGCACATGCTTTAGGTAAAAACTACATTGTCTCGTCTCCATATGGTTTCTGAAATCGGTTCCTTGCAGCACGCTTGAACCTTCTTGTCTCCCGTCTGGCAGCCCCAAGGGAGCCGAAGTAAGTTGCAGATAAGCTGAGATCGCACACGGTTGACTTCACCTTTGCGAAGGCTGTGGCATATTGCCAGACCATTGTCAAGCTGTTCCAGACTCTCCTTACGTACAAATGGCTCGCAAATGCTGGCATTACACCTTCCGCATCTCAAACATACTTACTGTCGGATATCCTTTCCGCGCTTCAGACAGGTTCTGGAGGTGTAAGTACATGCATATAATGTGGTGCCTGTAGTTGAGATGATCTGGGTCTAGTATACTCCTGAAGTTGGTTGCACCAACGGTAACCTGGACGTGATTAGTTGGTACTTCAACTTGCAGGGATCAGTCATCGACGGCAACTTCATTCCCATTAGTGAGTACATTTTACTTGCAATTTTAGATCCTTGTTACTGATAATCATGTAGGCTCCCCCCGATCTACTAGTGGCTCTTGTCCAAGCAGCGGTGTTCAATACCTCCCCAAATCAGGCTGAACGACGCACTATTCGATTCCATCAACTTTCGTAGTTATCGTCCCCTAATCATCAGTTCGTTGACAAGGAAGTTTCTGGCTATGATGGTATTTTGTAGGCAATACATGATCAGCCTGAGTTTGCATCTGACATCGCACTCGACCGAGACAACTTGGAGTGGTTCTTCCAGGAACCCGGCCAACTCGCAGGGCCACTGAGCCTCGGCTCCACTAGTACGAACTTGGCCGTGTTCATCCAAGTGCTGGTATCGTGGTTTCAGGTACAGACATGCCTCTTGTCCATATATCTAAAATTTGCAACCACTGGACCTCATCCAAGCGTAACAATGCCGGTCCACCCGGTCAAGCTGCCCGCACGGTAAGCCTCCAGACCCTACGGACGCGACAAACCAGTTGGATGTCGAGATGAGTGATATCGAGGGTTGCCGAGATGTCCAGGAAGCTGGATACGACAACGGACAAGGCAGTGATGGCAACGCAACGAACGGTGCCGCTGAGCCGTGATTGGCAGCCAGTCACGCGGAAGTCGCCCGCCAGCACCGAAAACGACCCACATAACGACCCGATTCACCTACGTCACATCGACCACCTGACAAACCCGTGAACGCACCGAGCGAACACCTGAATGTCGAGTTCGAGGGGGAGAGAAAGGTGGATGCAAGCGTCGACGAAATACTTACTAGCGTCAAACGACCAGCAGCCACAAGGACTCTAGGAACCGGTCCGGGGAGCTGTCAAACGCATTAGAACATGAACACGAACGATCAGAACAAGGTAGAGAGCAACACTCACCTGAGGAGGCTCTGATCGAGCCCATCGAGTCGGGATGCGAAGTCGTGCAGAGCGAGTCCCGTAGAGAGCAAGGAGAACAGGCCGACGTCGAAACGAACGCGTGGAGTCGATATACTTGGCCAGGAGGTCTAGAGGGCGAGTCGATCGAGTCGAGAAGCGTCGAGCGTGATCGGGAACCAATGCGGACATCCAAACGGATGGGAAAGGGCACCACAACGAATGCAGTGACGCTGCCACTTCGAAATGGGTCGAAACGGACGCGCCGGCTGAGTATCAGGCGAGTCAGCAGGGGCAGCGAAAGCGCACAACAGCGGACGTACCTAAGGCGTCTAAACCACCATCCAGTCATCCCAGGCGACACTGACCATCCCAAATTACTGGCCGGTCCGGTGTAGGTACATGGACCATGACATGTGATGTAGAAACATTCATTTGCAATCAGGCCTCCTTCCGCCAAGTTCCAACTCCTTTCTCCAACAGCCATCCGCCTGTTACCAATCCCTGTTTAACGACCGATTCGCCAACAAGGCAATGCAGCCCTGGATGCACTCGCAGATATTAAGAACTTGCCGAGAGGCGGATCTTTCGCAACGACTTTGGACTTTGTCACTCCATCTTGGTGACTTGCAATACCTTCAGGCGGTTGATGGATAGTATGTCCTTCATTGTGCCATGGAGGGGTGATAAGCTCTAGCTTGAACTTGAACGCCCTACTATTTGCCACGTCACATTCTTGACTGCATTCAATCATAGCTAGAATTCAAGTCCCACCTCTGGTTCGGGGGAGGGACTGTGAACACCGTGACGGCGCGGTGCTTCGGCAGCAAAGACCTCTGTCAGCATGATGACATTGAAATTTGAGAGGCTACCTCCAGAGCAAGGATCATCGAGATTGTCCGTGAGTGACTGTCAGTGTAGCTCGTGATGGTTCCAACAATGCTCATCACCCTTATCATGATGCCGTGTTGGGACTGGGCCATTGCGATAACCACCTGTATCGTATGACTCAACGTTCCCATTTGAGAAGCGATTGGATTAGGAACCGAGCAGTGGCAAATGCATACCGCGCGCGGACGTGGTTGGGGTGCACGCGGAAGGGGAGTTCAGAACCACTTAAGGTGGAGCAAAGCGGGAGATCACCACGACCATGACATACATCCTGACGAACGTTCAACCGGAGCCGTGCCCTTGTTTGGCAATGCTTGGCTTGGCTTTCTTTTGCGATCAACTTGAAGGTGCTTCTCAGAACGCAGCTCGTCGGGTCGACACATGGACAAATGCACGGGCGCTGGTTCCGGGGGCAGTCGAATGCGCACTGACGCGGTACGCTCCGGAGTGTATCGGGTTGGATTTATTAACAAACACCTCGTTATCAGTAAGTGTCCAGGTTGACATGCATTATCTGATAGAGCGATGCATCAAGTGGGTCGCACCAGAATTTCGATGTTCGTTTTCGTTTTATCGGGTTGATACTATTCTTGGCTTAGGTTGTGTGGGCTCATTTGGGTCATAGAGCCTGCAAGCCATATGGTCGGTCGTCGAGACGCATGGTCAGTCTTACGATAGGCCCAAACCAATCTGAGAAGGATCAAGATACCAAACGGTGGTCCATCATTATAAATACCTGGGTTTGTAGAAGCTCACCTTGCTCTAAATGATGTTGAGTTCCATTCTGTTAGCACAACTTCTCGTGTTGTCACAAGCGACCACCATCCCCCGGCTCTTGAGTGAGATCAGTTCCGGCTGTTCCACATCTGGTCAAGCTTCTTGCCAGACTACAACCACGCCGTCCGGCACATGCTGCACCGAATATCCCGGTGTACGTTATTTTTCACGCCTTTGTACACATCGTTCATTCTGTCGTAGGGCCTACTGTTGCAAACTCAGGTATTCTCTCGCCAAATATACCCTCTGTGATTCACTAACCCTGCAAGTTCTGGGACACCAACGTGCCTGGTAGTCCTGCAGATAGCTGGACCATTCACGGTGAGAGATTGTTCTGCAGACCAATACAGTAGAATCTTAGGCAATCTTCAGGCTTGTGGAACGACAAGTGTGTACGCTAGAAGGGATGCGTGCATCCAGTACTCATCCGTTTTCCACAGTTGTGATGGCACATACCAAGAAAGCTGTGATTCGTCGCGTGCCGACTACGATATAGCCCAGGTGTGTAGCTTCTCTAGGGTGCTTCCAAGAGGAATGTCCAAGTGATCTCGTCCAGCTTCTCTCGGACCAGGGCGCCACTTCTACGTTGGACTACATGAAACAATACTGGTTGAACGCAGATGGCACCAACGAGGAACTCTGGAATGTACGTCGTCTTTCAATCGACAGATGTCCCGCTCATATCAGTGCAGCATGAATGGTCGACACATGGCACGTGCTTTAGGTAGAAACTACATTGTCTCTTCTCCTGGTTTCTGAAATTGGGCTCCTTGCAGCACGCTTGAACCCTCTTGCCTCCCGTCTGGCAGCCCCGATGGAGCCGAAGTAAGTTGCCAATAAGCCGGGATCGCGCACGCGGCTGACTTCATTTCTGCGAAGGCTGTGGTATATTGTCAGACCACTGTCAAGCTGTTCCAGACTCTCCCTACGTACACATGGCTCGCAAATGCTGGTATTAAGCCTTCCGCATCTCAAACATATGCATTGTCCGATATCATTTCCGCGCTTCAGACGGGTTCTGGAGGTGTAAGTACATGCGTATAATGTGGTGCTTGAGGTTGAGATTTTCTGGGCGTCTAGTATACTCCTGACGTTGGTTGCACCAACGACGGTAACCTGAACACAATTAGTTGGTACTTCAACCTGCAGGGATCAGTCATTGATGGCAACTTCATTCCCATCAGTGAGTACATTCGCTTGCAAATTTTTAGACCCCGGTTACTCATAACCATGCATGTAGACTCCCCCGGTTCTACTAGTAGCTCTTGTCCAGACAATGGTGTTCAATACCTCCCCAAATCAGGCTGAACGACGCACTATATTCGATTTCATCAACTTTCATGTATTGCAGTTGTCAATCCCTAGTCATCAGTTCGTTGACGAGGAAGGTTTCTGGCCACGGTGGTATTTTGCAGGCAATACATGATCAGTTTGCATCTGACACTGGCATCCCTCCGTTTGATGACTCGGACAAGCTCTACCAGGAGTCTGTTTATCCCAGCTACCCCATGGAGGGTGACCATTCCGTGAGGAGGTACTTGCAGGATGGCGGCAAATATATGGTAGCAGCCGCTAGGCATTATACTCGCCGTCCAACTCAAGTGTGGATGGTGCTCTACATAGCAACTACATCCTACGTCGACGACGCGCCTTTCTGTTTCCCTTCTGAGATTCTCAAGCTCTATCTGTTTAACGACCGACTCGAGAAGCAAGAACAAGGGAATGTGGTCCTCGACTCACCTGTGGATATCAATTGCGGAGCGCCAGATTTCTTCCGATCTATTCTCTCACCACATCAACTCTGGACTTGGTCACTTCCACCTTGGTCGACCTCGAGACGGCGTCCAAGCGGGTATAGTAGCAGTTTTATTAAGACGCCTTATTTGACGACTATGGTGATTAATAGATATCTAGTGCTGCTAAATTGAATATCCTACTTACCATGGCGTTCCCAACCTGAAGTCCCCTTGGCTGTGCACATCCAGGCGTTTCCGGAGGCACTACAGTTCATTTAGTTTGTCTCGAGGCATATCTGACACTTCTTCACGACCTACCATAGGATGTACGGTCGTTTGACAAGGAAGAACTTGTGGGTGAGAACAGATACCAGATCCCTATCATGGCAGTTCGGAACAAGGAATGACCCTCAAGCGAGTCGTGGACTCAATCGTGGAGGTTTTGAAAGGATCAATCCCTGGAGGCTAGGTTTGAGTCATCGGACTCTATAATTTCCATTCCGCGGTGGAGAGAAACAAACAAGAGGACTTGGACTTGTAAACAGGTCATCAGGTTTTGGGTCGCGGGCCTTCGAGTTCAATGCAGGAGGCTAACCCATGCTCGAGAAACATGTTCATGTCCTACATAGGTGTAATACATGCTCGGATTCATGTACATACTACTTAGGGTTGTAGTTAATAATATAATCCAATGTCAAAATAAAGCATAAGATAGCATACGTCCATAAGATTAACGATCCACGCGCACTGTCGGACTGCCTGGAACCACGATCCCAACCCTCTCCGGTCGGACGGGAAGCACAACCCCGTAGTTGTTCAGACAGAAGTAAAGTTGCTTCGAGGTCAAAGGCTTGGACTGAGCGAATAGTTCTTGCAACGACACCATACACGATGTGAAGTTAGTTCTATGTCGTGTCTTCAATACATTTTTCAGGGTCGTCTGCGCCTACAGATCCAAGTGATGAACAAGGTCGAAAGTGGGAATATGGACACACACTCACAAGTTGTTCTGTGATCCAGTCGAGGTATGCCGTCAACCGGTGGACGTTGTCAAGCGTCACTTCCAATCCGGCTACAAGTGCCTGCATCCCGTCCTCAACAGAGGTAGCAGGGTGTCGAATAATGCCTTTCCACCACCGGATAGTTCGCTTTTCCTGGATACTTCCAGCAACATGATGACCCATTGCTGACGGCGACAACTCTTGACAGACAACACGAAGCTGGTCAAGTTGTTGTAACAGTCGTCTGACACGTGGGCGGGCAGCCGAGTATTCCAAAAGGAGGTTTGAGGCAGTGCGCCAGTATATCGCATGTAGATGTGCGTCTTGGTGCTCTCTGTGTGTCGAGGAAGCAAGTGGGGTCATAGGGTCGGAGATGAGGTCACCCAACTCTTCCAGGGCAAGAGTAAACTATAGCGAGCATCAACAAATATGGATATCCAGTCAACAGAAGGGACGTACGCTTCTGCCGATGAAACTGCCAGACGTGAAGTCGAGCAGAGAAGGGTCGAGAAATTCTGTCAGATTTGCTAATGTGTCAACTTCTTGGACGAGATGAGATGGCTCGGAGAGGTTGTGTCGAACTACGACCCTCGGAATACTGATGAGGATGCATCAATACTATTAGCTGTCGCGAAATGATCAAACGATTTACGTTGTTCGGTGTGTCTCGAGGAAAGCACGGAGGGGCAAACCGAGGCCAACGCTTAAAGACGACAGAGCCTTCGCGTGTTGAATTTGCTCCGAAAGGAACTGTAAAACCGCAGCATGTTGATCACTTGGCTCACATGAATAATGATTCACGTGGCAACGCAGAGCTCTCGTGGGGGGTGGAAGGGGAAACCGTGACATTGTTATCCAGACATTTGGTTGTCGAGGTAACTCGGATGCATACGAGGACTATACAATGATTCAGCTCTCCTAAGCAGATGTCCATGGACTAGTCATTACCCATTCAAGAAGTCCCCAAATAAATAGACAGAACGTGACAGTCCCCGCGACGGTCTTTGCAAGCTCGTTAGTCGAGTAGAGCAGATTTTCAAATACGAGGCTGAGCGAGGAAATGCGAGTGTTGCGGCCGCATGGTTCTTGCGTCGTGATTTCGTGCCTCCGACGGTAAAGAGGAGACCCGTATTGTTGTTGCATAGGTGAGCTAAGCGTAGAGATCCGGTGCTGAAGGATAGCAATGTCGAGCGCCGACCTGTCGGAAGTTGAGCAGTAGGAAATGTCGGTAGGTGGTGTAGACAACGTCGGGCTGCTCTCTGGCGAGGTTGATGGCGTCGCAAGCGGTCCACGATGAGGCGTTAATCGAATAGGTGTTCGTGAGGTCATGCCAGTGAAGTCGATATTAGATAGCTTGGTCCACCGTCCACGAGGATCAGCATAAAAAAGTTAGGGTAAGCCTGGGACTGAACCAGCCAGTCCTTTTGTGAGATCGTCAGCCCGCTGGTGGGGAGTTGGGTGCGTATTTATGAATCCCCATCAGACTCGTCCGCCTAGATATAGTGAACAAAAGAAATCTCAGTTGCCCCGTTCGTGGATGCGAAGACGGCGCAAAGTACGTGAGCGTGGAGACGCGAAGGTACCTTGGCTGTAGTGGCTATTGTGATACCATGGGGACGAGGCAACTTAGTGAGTCACATCGTCGAGTTTGAGCAAGACAATTACCGTGTGCCATATAAGTCAAAATAACCCCTGAAGTGTTTGTAACTCGGGGCAAGCGAGTTAACTGATTCCGAATCGACGTCAAAGCTTTTTCATATTCATATTAGCACAAAAACAAAAACAAACCACGCAGTAAATTATCAGGAGAGCCTGAGCCCTAGGCAGAACACCAACTAAAACGAAAATCCACAGCTACCAAGTCAACACGACTAAGCAGTAGTAACGGAGACAGAGTAGCTGTTGGTCAAGAGCTCAGCAGAACCAGTGAACGGCTCAGTTCCAGACTCGATAGACTGGAGGTAGAGGGAAGAGGAAACACCCTCATTATCGATGATCCAGGCTAAATACACGTCAGAGAGGTGGATGATGTACTCAGCAAAAAGGAATCTCACTAAAAAATTCATTCAAGTCAGCGCTGAAGTCGTTTATGTTACCGTCCTGGCTGACAAAAGATATTGTCTCCCAGTTGCTGTTGGGACCCTTCCAAGCGTTCCAGGTGTAGCCAGCGATGGGGATATCCGAAGTCTGGAGAGAGCCGACAGGTTGGATGCTATCGTGACGGGTAAGGAGGATGATGAGAAAGTACCATATCATGTAGGCTTACCCGCCAAGACCAGAAAGCCAGATCATAATCTCGTAGGAAGAGGCGGAGGATGCCTGGGCACCATCAGGAGTGGTACCGATCCAGATGTCGTAGGAGACATCAGCGCGAATTCCAGAGGACTCGGTGACGTACTCCCAGTTCCAGGTTGTAGGCGCGGAAGTGACGTCGCTCAACTATCATATGAATCCAACTTTGTACCCTCTCCAACAAGCGCGACGAACAAGCACGTACCAGCATACCCTTGGCGGTGGTCGACTCGACGTTTGTGTCTGTCAATGGATGTAAGCGTCAGACAATTAACGCAATGTAGAGGTCCTACAAGTCTTGACATTATTCTCATTGTCAGCCCAAGTCCAAGTGGTGGACCAAGAGATGTCGTTGCCGGATGTACTGATCAGTGTCGCGGACTGGTTACCCGTGCCGTCAGCTGGAAAATGGTTCCAGTCAGTTGTTCCTCAGATCTGTCATCACATTACTCACCAATCCCCCACTGGTTGTTGCAGAGTTCGTAGTTACCCTGAGTCAAGCAAGCATATTGGCCAGCGAGGGTGATTTGACCCCTTGCCAGGGCGAAAAGATAAGTAACAAAAGCAAACGAGAGGAACATGTTCTTTCCGCTGATTGACTCTGAGGAACCTGAGGCTAACTGCCGCAGCGCAGTGCTCTTTATAGGCCCAACCACAGTATCATCTAAGCTGCTATGCAGTATCCTTGTGCTCATGTTGAATAAATTCAGAGCGAGATTTTCCCGGGAAACCTAAAGTTAAACAAACCTTTCTCATAGGTATCCCTGAAGTCGTCGTATAAGGCTGCCGGATCCGCATGCAGCTGGTCACATGTAGGTGATTTTTGTGTATCTCGAGGAAAAACTGCGCAACAACTCCCGGGCCAACATTTGAACTTCATGATTGGTGGTGTCAAGTTTGGAATCCTCATGTTCCGCAGGTCGACAGTTGTCCCATGGAAGTATTAGATTATCCAGTCGATCGCCATTGTGAACAAACCTGGTGACTGCCGACAACTTTCAGAAGATTGTCCGACAGGAAGAAAGCTACAAGCTCCGATTCGAAGAATGGCCGTCCATTACACCTCAACCGTCGAAATACACGTTCGCGATTGGGCCAAAGCAACAATAAATGACTACCAACACGCCTGCGTGTCTGTATTGATTTCCCTCTTCCAATGTGTCATTGTCGTATTCGTGTGGAGCTTGTCCTTGGATATAGTATACAATGCCTAGAAAAGGAGTCAATACAACTCTAGTGAGGCTGGGCAGCCTTACTGGATCGGTTAGCTAACTGCAGTCCTTTGGCTGCCGCTCACGAATTCGCAGTGATGGGAACATGGATTTGCTCTTCTTGATTACCATTCGATCGACGGCGGGTTCGACTGCTTCAGAGTCCGAGGCTGGGTATTCTTGAGGTGGAGATGGAGATGTAGTGAGAAAATTCGTTATGATACCCCAGAGGCTGTCGTTACGCATGTAAGCCTCGTCTTGGAGGACTGACTGGTCGGCGATGCGAGCTAATCTGCGAGATTCGTCTGTGTCGCGTCTGGAGACAATACTGCTAGGTGGCGGTCGCTCATCTGCCCAAGCCCACCCCCAGGCTCCACTTGAAGATTCCAGCCCAGCTCTAAATGCCTGAGATGTCTCCTTGTGCTTTCCTGGTGTTCGCACATGTTGCAACTCTTGCAACTGTGTGAGGTTTCTGCTGATGTCCTTTTTAGCAAGGTCGATATTGCGCATCCGCGTCCTCTCTACCGCCACCAATTCTTTCGCGTATTTTTGGTCGAAAAGGGCTTTTCCTTCAAGATAACGACGGATACTCCTCTCTGAGAGAACCCCAATAATTTCTGGTGGCACGTGCAAGGCGTCAATCTTGTCGATGGACTCCAGAGGTCTGATTATGCCCTGAGTGGATACTCTTTCGCGGATCATGCCTTCCTTCCAGGATGAGCAGCCCTGCCCGAAGTTTAAAACGCAAGTACTCGGCTACGATTCGCGAGACAAGACCTACCGCTTCGTCAGAGTAAACGCCTGCTTCACCGGCATACCGTACCCCCGCCATATCGATCATTGACACGCTCCGTTGTAATTTACCGACTCTTCCGACGCTCTGGTCATCCTGGGAGCGTAACAAGCTACCTTCACCTCGACTGAGTTGCCTTTCTGAAATAGACCTCGACATCGATCCCGATTTCATCTGGAAGGAGAGGAAGACAGGCCAAGAGAATGATGGGGGCGGATTAGACGAATCTGGAATAGATTTTGGTGTGCCAGGAGCGCTGCGCGAACCGCCCTGAGCGCTTGGCGACTCGCTTCCAAGAGCACCGGAGGGTGGACTGGAAACTTGTCGGATAGGTGAACCGATAGGGAGATCCTGGTCCATGAGACTACCAACCAGATGGCCTGGAGCCGAAGCAATCACTTCTGAGGAACTTGGTGTAAGCTCCTTTGACAACAGCATTCCCGTAACGTGCTTCGTGAAAGTGGCGATAGCACGATAACAGTATTTTCCTGGGGTCGTGAAAGGAAAGAGGATTGGCAAAACATGTGCCGTATCTGCGAGGAAATTGGTCTATATTTGAATTTTTCATTTGCTGGATGCGCACCGTCATAGACCTGAAGGTGAACCTGTGTGGGCCCATGACGTCCCTCTATGCCCACCAATGGTGGATACAGTGCACAGGCTTCATCCATCGGGGGAAACCTTGAAGGATCGTGCGCCTTATGCGCCCTTAAAAAAAAGTCAGGCATTTCCCCTAGCCATAACAGCGGCAATTAGCTCACGAATAGATAATTTCGTCCCTAAGTACTTCTTTGTCACTCGCAATGACAAATAAAGGGGGCAGCCCACCCAAGTATGAAAGGGCGGGGCTCACAAGAGGATGTCCGAGAAGACTGTTCTGAGTATAGAGATGGATTTGAGAGTCTATCTTCAGTAGTTCCCCTGACTTGGTCTGTAGAGAAATAGATTGATCGTCCTTTTCGTCAACTGGGGGTAGTGAAGCGGTAGCTCCGACATCTATGGGCATATCACTTGATACCGATCTCTCATCATCGTCACAATCTCGTGTAGGTTCCCGAGCGGCAGCATCACCGGCTTTGTGCCCAGTGATAGTGACACGGACAATTTGTCGAATTTTCCGCCGAAGCCCAGTATGAATTCTGCGTGTCATCTCCTCTGACGGTGGGGGCCATAGAGCACTGGGCTTGTGGAGAGACAATCCATACAAAGGAATAACGTCCTGGTTGACTCCATGAGTTTGAATGAACATACAATAGAAAGAGGAATCCAGGTTCACCGTAGAAGTATTGGTGTGAATACTCGGAAAAGAATGTGTCAGATCACACCAAGGTGAGATCAGAACACCGCCAGCGGGTAGTGGCTGTCCAGTATCGCGTAATACTTGGAGTAGAGCAAGAGTAAGTCCACCTCCTGCAGAATCCCCCGCGACCACGATATGTGATGGTTTTACTGGTTGATGAGGTGCATCAGGAGGAGGCTTGATCAGATATAGGTCTATCAAATACTAAGGTAAGTCCTTGCAAAGACGCCGCTGACCACACATACAGGCTGCAACCAAGTCCTGAAGTGCACAAGGAAATGGATATTGCGGAGCCAGACGGTAGTTGATAGCTAAATTCATTTGATAATTATCAAAGCAGACTAATTGCATGGAGCGCCTACCGAACACTCGGCCTTTAAACTTTCTTGCGAGTCGCAGAATGCAGTGTCTTACAAGCGAGGCATCTTTAGCGTGCAATCAAAGTAAGGTGCGAAACAAGCTACCTCTCCTGATCGAGACTTCCAAAGTAGTAGCCCCCTCCGTGCGCCCATAATATACAACGAAACTCGTGCGCATCTTCATCGTCGATGTTGCTAGTTTCTGAGGTCGAAGAAGGCATAGCGTTGGCCGCGTCCTGCGAAGAGCCACTGTCTCCAGCTCTCTTCTTCTGAAATGCCTTGTGACGTTTCTTGGCTCCTTCCCAGTCTTTCTTGGCGGTAACCCATTCTCCAGCGATTCTGAAGAACGGTAAACTCCAGTTCAATACCTCAGGTACGACCTACCCAGTGACACCGCGTACTTGCCACCATTTAGTACCACCCACTAGGAGAGACACATGCTCCTCGCCCCCAAGTACTTGAATGAGCAATGTGGCCGCCTCGTCACAGCAAGACATTGGTACAGTGACTCGAACGACATGGACCCAAGGCGGAGACGGGGTCCGGGTGTTAGAGAGTGCTTGGAGCTCTTCAACTGGATGGCTATAACCCGTGAGATGTAGAACTCGGGAGAATGCACAAGGCAGGTTAGTCGCTCACTGCGTAGCAACGTCGAAAAACCTCTGTAGGCGCCGCATTAAGAGCGAGCTAGAGACGAGGGTGTGGCGAGACATGCCTTGGCTATATTGAATGCCGCATCGTAAAGAAGCTCGTCTTGTCGAAGTTGAGTGAATGGAAGATTGACATTCTCTGCCTTTTCTTTCTTCAGACGATCGAAGTAATGCTTGAGAAGGGTGTCCAAAGCGACTGGACCAAGCTTCAAGCCAGCCGTGCGAGTAAGAGAATTGGACATCTGAGGGCAGCAATCTGATCTGGGTTATTACGGCCGCCGGCAGATTCTAGATGGTGTTCGATCAAGAAGAAGTGAAGAAGAAGTGAAGATTAGTTGCTGTGCATGTCACGACGCCACGGCATCTTTTACCCTATCAATCCTTGATTCCTCACCATCTTGAAAAGATGAATGTGCCCTCCAAAGGAGTAGACGCTAGTCCCGCCAAAAAGCGCGACAACCTCAAAAACATCGCAGACGCCACTCTGCAAGCCATCGAAGCAGGCTACATCCGCCTCGCCGACAACCGTCTTGACTTGGCCGCGAAAGTCAGGTTCTCTAACCACAACACACGCTATTATCCACCCGAAGATTCCTCTTTATCTAGATGGGCTCTGGACGTCCCCAAGTCACCCTCAAGCAAGACCGAGGTCTCGATTTTGGAGATCTCGACGCTAGATGGCGCTCGCCTTCTACACGACAGCTTGTCCAGTTCGAGCAGCTTTGGCAGAATCGCAGTGCTTAATTTTGCCTCAGCCACTCGTCCGGGTGGCGGCTTTCTCAGTGGCGCTCAGGCGCAGGAAGAATCCATCGCTCGATCCTCCACTCTGTTCCCTTCCCTCATGACAGACACAGCCCAGCAGTTCTACAGACTGCATCTACGAGATCGCCAAGGCGGGTTCTACCACCATGCAATGATACACTCACCCTCCGTTGTCGTATTTCGAAACGACGCCGGAGAGTGGGTGACCCCCTTTGAAGTTGATATTCTCACTAGCGCTGCGGTTAATGCGGGTGACGTCCGGAACAAAAATGGTGGGCACGCAGACCAGGCCAAAGTCGAGAGCATGATAGAGTCGACGATGAAGGAGAGAATGGGCAGAATACTTTTCCTGATGGAGCAACAAGGAGCAAAGAACCTCGTTTTGGGAAGTTTTGGTACGGGCGTGTTTCGAAACAGCGTAAAGATGGTGGCTGGGATATGGGCAGACTTGCTGACGGGCAAGGACGCGAGATACAGGTCCTCATTTGATCGTGTCGTGTTTGCGATCCTCGGGACGAGCACGTTCACCACATTCAAGAAAACATTTGAGAATCCGGCTAGATCGTAGTGAAATTGAATGTGTTTTTTTTTTTGAACGGCCCAAGGCGGAGGGGTCTTTGCCACCGAAGTTCGGTGCCACGTCTGGCTAAAGGCTATTCCTTATGTTCAGGAGGAAATCCTTTTACGGAGACATCACGGTGAACGTGAGTACTGTGGGACTCGGCAAATGCCACTACCCACTAAAACCCCCTAGTGGTTTCTGCGGGATTCGAACCCACGTCGTACTCGTACGAGCGACCGGATCTGCTGCAGTCAGACCAGGAGAAAGGCGGCGCATCCACCACTAAGCCACCAGTCCCCCAGTACAAGTTCGACAATTTGCGCTGTTCTGAACCTCCACACTTGTGTTAGTGAGTCACCTTCTAGGCCTTGTGGCTGGCGACTCGAATCAGCAACTTGAATGCCATCAGCGCCCGTATCCAAGGCGGCAAAAACTTGGCCCTGCCCGGGCTCGGGGAACAAGCTACACTGACATCGAGCCTAGAATCTCTCCCTTCGAAGAGTAGGTTTACTAATTACTTTCAGCTCAAAGACCACACTTCTATGATTCGCAGGACTAGCCAATATGCGCCCGATGCTAGTAACCATGCAGGTACCCGGCTCGGGGAATTCGTTGGTTCCAAGCAGAGAACTCTCAGGGTACGTATGGGTATACACTTTGATTCCCTCGATCAGCTTCGACTTTTCAACCCGGACAAAGTTCACGAACAAACTGATTCGGTGTCCCCCGCCCCGGAAGAAGTGAAGCAGGTCAGCATATGGATCCGATGGGGTCCTCTAGATCCAGGGTTTAAAGACCATCGCCATATCAGGAACGTCTTCGAGAAGAGAGGCTTTGGGTTAACGTTGGATCGAGATGATCATGACCGCCTCCGACGTGTCCCGTTCAATTTCAGCCCCCGCATGAGTGTCCGAGTCGCTACAGTACAAGAACGGCCGCCCGGTGAAGAAGCACGTCGCAAACAACCTTGACATGATGAACGAAGACATCCAAGGTTGCGTCGCACACCAGTACCAAACTACGGGTGGTCTGGTCTTCCTGCATGGCTGTCGAGTTATTTATGAAGACTGTTTCGACCTCTGAAAGTGACCCCACATCTTGATCATCGGATTCTCCACCGGGAAACACTCTGGTTAGCGATGCTGGACAAGCAGCTCGCCGAATTTAGTCTTTCTATAGTGCTGGAGATGTCAGGATTACTACTCAAGGTACGTCTGACGCCTTCTGACACATGGCCCCCGAACTTCTGCCTCTTTGATCTTTTTTGAGCTTGAATTGAGCTAGCCACTGCGATAGCAATCCAAGCCACAATTGCAACTAGTACTGATACATGGGCATTCGAGATGCGGCGACAGAAGTAAGATCTCCCAATGGTACCAGCTCCTCTCACCACCTCAGGAACAATACATTTCAGATTTTCTCAGCGAAGCAACCGTACTACACTATTATAAACGATACTGCGATGTCATAAAAATCCATGGAAGGCTTAAATACGATGGCTACAAACTCGATATCAGAGAATGCCTGAGAAGTTTTCTGGATAAATGTTGAGATTGGAACCTTAGTGAGAAGCCTTCCGTGTTGGATAAAAAGAGTAGTTGTGCGTAGGATAAGCAGTGCACTACTCCAGCGAGAATGGTTTACAGCCTAGACCTGTTATCGATGATGTAACCTTCGTCTTCAAGAACCGCCTTTGCGAGGCGTCCCGTTAAGGGAAAGAGCAGATGGTGGAGATGTGCATGTTCAGAACTGGCTTGGCGTCTGGCGAACCTAGCTGCGATTCCCTGCGCGATAACCGACAACTGCGCATGTGTTGTAGACAACGGTGCGCAAAGACTCAATAACAGAACTCACTCGGAACAACATCCAACTACGGACGAATACCATCTCTTCGATCGGGTATGGTTGATTCATGAGACGACAGTATTCACGTTCTAAGTCTTCTAAGGGTATCGGCACGTCCTTTTCCGTATTCTTGAACGATTTGAGCAGGCTGTAATTCTTGAATAGTGGGTTGTTGGGCAGATTTTTGGCATCGATCGACCATGGCTGCGTGAGATTTCCCAAGTCTGCCAGCTGAATTCAGCTTAGGTGCGTATCGCGCTGATAGCGGACAGTGACCCACCGGGCTTCCGAGAGTGCATAACTCCCAGTCTAAAATTCCTATCACCCTGTTCTCGGATGGATGGAAAATCAGATTGTCAAGCTTGTAGTCTCCGTGAACGATCCGTAACCCGATCTTCCTCTCGTCCGGGAGATGTTTCTGATACCAATCCACCAATTCATCAAAAAATGGTATTTTACCTATCTGTTTCCCAGTATCGATATCGACTGCCTTGGCTTGTACCTCAGAAATACGGCTCAAAGACTTGATCTGGCGTGGAAAATAGTCCGTCGGTGGACCGAAGTTAGCGAGACCAATGTCAGCCGGATTCAGGGACCCCAGCGCAGCAAGTGCTTGCACAGCGGAAAGCCAACTGGAAACAGTTCCTGATTTCAGCTACGTACGCGTTGCAAATCTCAAATGTTTACTCGCCATTCACGCCGGTCTTTTGAGGATACTTCGAACATCCTTGTATCAGTGAATATTCGGCCATCCAAATATTCCATGATGTAGAAAGGGGTTCCAATAACTTTGACGTCCTCGCAGAGCGTGTAGGGTATCGGGACGGGAACAACTTGCCAAGGATTGGTGCTTGGCTTGGCATTGTGGTTGTACAACGCAGTTAGAACTCGGTATTCGCGTTCAATCTGATGAGCGGTGGCGGAGAGTAGTTGGCCTGCAGGCTTCTTTCGCAAGACGAAACGCTGCTGTCTTCCGAATTATCAAACGATTGTATGTAGCAGGACGTTGACTGGTGGTACAAACCTGGCATCGGTCAGGAAGTAAGTAGGATTAGACTACTCGGTTGTGATTAAATTGGACGTCGAATGAAGCCGACTAGGCCTACCTGTCCAAACTAGATAAAAGGTTAGATACAGGCCCTTCACGTGAGACAACTGGGAGCATACTTTGAATTGCTGGACATTTACGGGAGCGCTCACGGCTGGGACATGAGCGACGAGATATGCATTAAGTTTGTCGATATCGATGTTGGCGCGTATCGCTCCGTATTGCCCACCGATTCGTTGGGATCCGGTACTGTTCGACATCGTGAACTTGGTAGTGAAAGGTTGAGCCCGGTATTTCCGGGAAACGAAGAATCACCGGTAAATGCATACGTGTGAGATCGCGTCGGGAATTTCCGGGAATGGGCCGGAAAAAGCTGACGTAAGCTCCCGCAGACTCTAAAAATTTGGAGAATTGCCGCCAACTTTTTTTCTTTTCACTTCTGTTCACATCCTCCATGTTCACTGCAGCTCGTTCCCTCCGCTTCGCCGTTGCTCGCTCAGGCAACTATGCTGTGCGTTCCACATCCTCGCCAGTCTTCCAGTCCTCACATATTTGTTTGCAGGGCATTCCGCGGTCCTCGATCGCGAGGAACATGAACACCAAAATCAATGGTGCGTAACTTTTCACCTCGGGTACAGCTTGCGTCTCAGTTCAACTATCAGGCCCCGTTGTGGGTATTGATTTGGGTACGACGAACTCGTGTGTTTCCGTCATGGAGGGAAAGTCATCCCGCGTCATTGAGAACTCAGAGGGTGCCCGGACAACACCCTCTGTTGTTGCCTTCTCAAAACATGGAGAGCGCCTCGTCGGTCTCCCTGCCAAGCGGCAGGCCGTCGTCAACGCCTCAAATACCGTCTTTGGCTTCAAGCGACTGATTGGTCGCCAATTTAAGGACGTGGAAGTACAAGACGACATGAAGCACTGGTGAGTACATATGTCGGAAATGTTCCACTGCATTTTGCTCATTCGTCACGTAGGCCTTTCCAGGTTGTTGCCAAAAGTGACGGCCGTCCAGCAGTCCGTGTTGAGATCGGTGACAAGACTCAGGACTTTGTGAGTGGGTATCTCTGCAAGTTTTTAATACATTAACACTGTCTACAGTCTGCTGAAGAGATGTCATCTATGGTTCTTGTAAAGATGAAGGAAACCGCTGAGCAATACTTGAACAAAAAAGCCAGGTATGTTTTTCATCATACATTTGTGGAATGTAGTTAAAATTATTCATTCAGTCACGCTGTGGTTACCGTACCCGCATATTTCAACGATGCACAACGGCAAGCTACCAAGGACGCTGGTCAGATTGCCGGTCTAGAGGTCCTCCGTGTCATCAATGAACCTACCGCTGCCGCTCTTGCCTATGGTCTTGACCGCGCGGATTCATCAATCATTGCAGTCTATGATCTCGGTGGTGGTACCTTCGATATCTCCATATTGGAGATGCAGAAGGGCGTTTTCGAGGTCAAGTCAACCAACGGCGATACACACCTTGGTGGAGAAGATTTCGATGTCGCTTTGGTCGATTATGTCCTCAAGGAGTTCCAGAAGGAGTCGGGCATCAGTCTCAACCAAGATCGCATGGCACTCCAGCGAATTCGTGAAGCTGCAGAGAAGGCCAAGATCGAACTCTCGTCAACAACCCAGACGGAGATCAACCTTCCATTTATAACCGCGGACGCCTCTGGGCCCAAGCACATTAACCTGAAACTGAGCAGAGCCAACTTCGAGAACTTGGTCGATGGACTCGTCCAGCGCACCGTTGAGCCCTGTAAGAAGGCCCTCAACGATGCCGGTGTCAAAGCTAGTGCGGTAAACGATGTGATTTTGGTCGGTGGTATGACTCGTATGCCCAAGGTCGGCGAGACCGTGAAGAGTATCTTTGGTCGGGAACCGAGCAAGGGTGTTAACCCCGATGAAGCAGTTGCTATTGGAGCATCCATTCAGGGTGGGGTTCTCGCTGGCAATGTCACCGACATCCTGCTCCTCGATGTTACCCCACTCTCCCTCGGTATCGAGACCTTCGGTGGCATCATGACTAAGCTTATCAACCGGAATACCACCATCCCTACGAAGAAATCGCAGACTTTCTCGACTGCAGCCGACGGTCAGACCGCCATTGAGGTTAAGATCTACCAAGGTGAACGCGAAATGGTTGCGGATAACAAGCTCCTCGGTAACTTCAGTCTCGTCGGTATTCCCCCCGCGCCCAAGGGTGTTCCTCAAATTGAGATCACTTTCGACATCGATGCGGGTTAGTCTCAATGCAAGTTTTGTTTTGCCTAAGCTGACTGCTTCCTAGATGGCATTGTCAATGTCTCGGCCAAGGACAAGGCTACTGCGAAGGACCAGTCAATGACCATCGCATCGTCATCGGGTCTTAGTGACAAGGACATTGAGCGCATGGTCACAGACGCTGAGCAGTATGCTGAATCCGACAAAGCCCGCCGTGCGCTCATTGAGGAGGCGAACAAGGGTGAATCTGTTTGCTCCGATACAGAGAAAGGTCGGTTCATTGTTTATCATATGCGTCACGCAGGGACTTATCCCTCTCCTAGCAATGAACGAGTTTAAGGATCAACTTGATGCCACGGAGAAAGAGAAAGTCACGAAGCTTGTCGGGGAACTCCGCGAATTAGCAGCTAAAGGCCACGTTGGCGATGGCTCGGTCACTGCAGACCAGATTCGAGAGAAGCTCAACGAGACTCAACAAGCTTCACTAGGTCTTTTCCAGAAGGTCTATGAGAAGCGCAACGCGGAAAACGCTGCCTCCGAGTCGTCAACAGAGAACAAGGAGGAAAAGAAGGATTAAACACTTTGTCCTCACTTCTCTGCTGATTATTTGCTTGATTTGAGTGTGGCCTTCTCGCCGTCCCTTCGTTTGCATCCGCACGCATTCCCGCTATCCTCACATGACCCCACATTGCATATATAGATCATGAAAAAGGTACCACTACTCATACGTACTTTACTTATCTGTCGCCGTAAACCTCCACTCAATGCATCTACTTCACGATACATGGACTGACCGCCGCCAATGGAGCGTGGAATGTGAACCGCCGATGGCACCGAAGATGAAACGCATCGTAGTGAGCCTAGACCCGATCCATGGGCCCGGCATTCTTGACTCAGTACTTGCGTTGAACATTTTACCAGGAGGCAGTTCACCGACACTTGGCATGGCTGATTGCCAACGTCTGCCTCCAGAAGAGCCTGCCGAATGGATGATCTACTGTTACTCTGCCTCTCGTACGCGATGGCTGACTGACATGATTTTCTGGAATCTATATATTGGTCGCATGACAAAGAGGCGCGCTGGCCGAGACGAAGGATAGGTTCAATTTACTTCCCTCCATCAGTGACACCAGAGATGAACATTCCAGATGATGATGAGCAGTCATGCTAGGTTCGTTCGCCCTCTCCATCAATCGCGTTAGTGCTTAGATGATCGCCATTTAGAACCTATTAGAACCTATTACATAATTTTTAGTTCAGGTATCCGACACATTCCGAGTACTGATGAACCGGCCTTGTAGGTGGTCGGCCGAACCCCGCTCAATTTCCTAAGGCAAGTTTGAACTGTTGATCCACACATGGTACTTCGAGATAGAAGGGTCAGTAGGTCATAACCCGGGCCACCTCACGGTGTCACCTTCAGCATCAGTGCAGCGAATGTTCTCGAACCAGTTAGTGTCTATCTGGATGGAAAATCTTGTAGCTCAGCAGTAGGTACAAGGAGGTCGCACGTGGTGCGCACCTCATGAGCCAACACAACTTTCGCGTCAATTGGTTTATATTTAGAACGCTGCTATGACCAGGGGTTTTCTTAGAGCAAATTTGATAGCATCTGCACAGCGAATGCTCGTGTGCTATATGGCTGAGGTTAGATGGAATAGAGAAATTATTGAAGATGCTTAGTACGGGGTTGAGATAGAAATATGAAACGCCATTTCCTAGATATTTGGGTAATCCAGTGCTGTCTTAATGTGTACATTGCATATCACTAGAATACCGTTAATCACTTTGCCAAAGCCGGCATGAAGCCTTGTCCAACGCTTTGCGTATCGGCTTTTCCTTTCTATTAGGCGCGAGAGCGATGCATGTGGGAATGTCTTCTGGCTGTTCCGTCCAGAGGTGGTGTGGTATGGGCGTTGGACCAGCGTGCGAGAGTGTATCAGCGAGCTTCTCTAACGTTAATAAGTCAGGTGTCTGAAACACAAGCCAAATGATATTGATTGTCCACGTAAAACGTGAGCGCAGCACACCTGAAGTACGACCTACGCGGATCTGTGTCATTATGGGAAGACCTCGATGCTGTTGAAGCTCACCTTGCGCATGTTCCTGAAGTCTGCCAGATATTCAATCGTTTCCTCTCGTTGATGCGTCAGGTGCAGAATCTGCCACCGAAACGTGTCATCGCTCCAGGCTTGCTACGAACGGGAATGTATATGCGCTACGCGTACCGCGGTGGCTGCATGTGCCACTTGGGCCATGAGTGGTCCAGCACCCCACTTTTCTTTCTTCGGCAGAGAATTAGTCCTTGCAAGGGTCACTCGGAGTGTCATGTCCGAGTCTGGACGCAGGACTTACGTCGAAGAGATCCCTTCGTACGACGATCTGCATCACGAGTGGTGGTGGTTCAGCATTAGCAGCTTGCGACGGGACCTGAGGGTTCTACGGGTCAGAAAGTAACAGATGCAGTGAATTCTGTCAGAATGGTGGCTTACGGAGGTATTGGTAGATGCGTTGGATGTCGCTTGGGGATCCATCACGCCGACTGTACAAAAGTGCCGTCTTTCATGTAAATCCAAGCTAGGTGGTAATAGAATCCTTGCCCTAGTACGATGGTTTCTGGTACAGCCAGTGGAGGAATGTCGAGGCAATGGGAAGTACTTGAGACGCGCTTGCATCCGTGCAACTCCGACTCGGATTCTGTTCCGGATCATCACAAACCAATTGTTTGCCCACTCTCGTGTGCTTGGTAAAAAACCGCCGGACAACGAATGACTTAATGACCCGCCTCCTCCCTTCACGGCTGCCGTGGCCACAACAAAATGAAAAACGTTTCTCTGTGATCGGACGGGCAGGAACTTCGCCACAGGCCGTGCGTTGGGGACTATTCTAGGACCAGTGTACGGTACGTACTCGATTCGCAACGGGTGAGCAGAATTCAGTGCGGTTTTCCCTGGCTGAGTAATCTTGCCAATGAAACTACAGCGGAGACGGGGAAGATGGATGACTTTGATAGGGGGGAGTGAGCCGAAATCACGCGCACCTGGAGCAAGTCGACGGAGCGGCTACGCATCCGCTTCATGCGCTCCCGTACTGCGGACTCCACCACCGCGCGTGTCGGGACGGTGGGTCTAAAAACACACCATTTGGTGGCGCCAAGAACAGGCTTGCTTGGTGGCAATGATTCTTTGAACTGCCCCTGGATAGTCGCTCAAACCACATGAAAAATTCTAAATGAAGGATGACCCACGAAGAGAATTTCCGCACTCCCATAGTGATCGGCTGCATATAAATTGAGCGGTAAGACATGCGCAAGGAACGCGTTGATATCTTACCCTAAAGGTATCGGTGACGGCACAGAGACACAAGGCCATGTGCATTTGTGAGAAGAAATATGTATGAGAGAATCCGTGTTCCGCACCATGTCTGAGTGTTAGTGGTGATCAGACGATACACAGAGACGCTGGAAGGTGCTCGCACCAAATACATCGTAGCCAAGCTCGACGTGACGAGCCATCCCCTGACGAATTTTGGCTGCAGGCGCGCTGCCCCAAGCATTACTGGAGAGCTGCCAGAGACCAACCCACACTCTTGGAACAATAAATGGGCCGAGAGCAAACGTTTCCCTCAAAGAGACAGATGATTTTGACCGCGACATGACGAAGAGAATAAGGGATCTGGAATACAAGAGAAATATGCAGGTTTAAAGAGGTGCTTTTATAATGGAATCTTGATCAAACTCCGTCCCAAAAAGTTTTGCGCGGAGGGCGTCTATACCTATGTTGGCTGATGGGTCACCGAACGGCAACTGTTCCGACTCGGAGCGCAGAATCCGTAGCTCAATCTGAAACATACTCAGAATGGACCTAGGCCTGGAAAGAAATTATCCGTTTCAAAAGGGTGGTACATTCGGTGAATAGCGTACTGACCGCATGACATGATGCATGTGTAAATAGGTCTGTCAGATCTCGAAACTTCTAGCCGCAGTTTGGCTGTCCAAGTCGATTGATTTGACGGTGATCTACGCTTACCTGGAATAGTTTTTTTTGGTTTTTTTCCTGACAACGGGAAGAAGGCTCCAACCAGGTGATATCCGAGTCCGAGTCCGAGGCACTGGGTGTCAAATAAATCTGGCTACGGGCGTTATGGGCCTTCTTATAGCCCGCACTCCAAGCCTTCACTCCATAGGCTTTCCAAGATGCCCGCCCAAATTACTTCTCACCCACAAGAGAATAGGAAGACTCTGGGACATGTGTGCGTGACCACCCTCTCCTATACATACTAAGGTTAACCGGCATGCCTACGGTGCCCCAGCAATCTCATGGTATGTTCCCATGCTGCTCTCTCGTCGAGATCGTCACACTGCTACATGCCACAGGTAGACACACTGATAGCCAATGCTACCATCGAAGAGCGAGTATCTTGTTGACATCCGAACAATAACACGTGCACTCACAACCTTGATAGTCTCCGCGCTATCACAAGGACTCTGCTTGCAACTGGTACCCCCAGCCTGGCTGCTTCCTTCACAGCAGCTGCTCGCGCTAGACTCCGCCAGACCAACGCAAAACGGATAGCAACTACCAACGGCTTATTCGCTACTGGTCTAGATGGGATCCATGTAGTCCCTACTCCCGAGGTAGAAAATGTCCTTGCACGGGCTCGCTCGTTGTACGGCGCTGGCATGGGATTTGCCAGCCTCAGCTTGCTCTCGTCAATGGTGAGAGCGACAGTTGGACTGAGATGGGAAGCAGAGGGCTCTATGGTGAATATCCTGGCAGTCATCGATACAGACATTTGCCAAGCCATCCAGGTGGGATTCAAAATACGGTATGGGGTGTTAACTTTGCTCATCATGGTCACCAGAGCTGCAAAGAAGAGCTCGAGGGTGGACGTGTGAACGACACTGCCGCGGCACGGGAGACGATAGGCAAATTGTGGACGGGTGTGGAAGAAAGTGGGAGGGATGTTGAGATCTGGGGTGGTGAATTCCCATTCGACAAAGCTGCTAATAGTCTTGAGTGTTGGGGGGTGTGACGCACAGTGTATCAGTATCAAAATCAGAGAACTCGACCATATTCTGATACGGGTTTCCAATGCACTTGGGACGTACTAATGGCGCTCAATTGAGACGCACGGCTTCCCGATGCACCCCTTCAGCCGCTTCAAGTGCCTGATAACAAGGTGTCAACGTATCGTGGGATGGCAGTGCTTCTCGGGGACCATATAAAAAGGCGAGGGTCACGACGTACTGTTGATCGATGGAAAAGGAATTAAACTGCCGTATGGTCCAAGCTGAGCTCGCAACCGGGCAAATCCGACAGTTGCATGGCTGTCAGGGCCAATGATTCAACAGATGGCTTGAGGAATGGAGGCTATTCGTCTGATCACCGGCCACCAGCAAAACGGGGCACATGCACATCGCGAGCGACCAACTGAGCTGTCCCAGCAACATGGAGTGACATTGGGAGTCTGGTGCTTATCGATTGGCGATGTAATTATTGACCGGTCCGTCCTGGGAGTGATTTTTGCGGTAACTGGTTTTTCCAAAGATGATACCGCGGAGCAAATACGCGCAACGGAAGATCCGGGTGTTGCAATTCCCTGTATGTGATTAGTCAGCGGGTATTCCTGGCAAGATCCGTCGGACCACACTGTCGACTCGGCAGAACGGCTCAACTTGAAGTCTATCCTGACTGTTGGCTTTATCATGTGTGACTAACCAGTACGGTGTCATTGGCCCTCGTGCCATTCTCGTGCACATCCTATTGACGAAAGTCTTGACCTTAGACAAAACAGTACCCGGCAGTAATTGGACCGCTAGAGCTGTGCGAGTCAGGAGGCCAAATCTCAACGTCATAGAGCACAGCGATAGCCCCACCCTATGAAATGGTGAACCTTTCTTTTTTCAGTCGAGCTGCCACAATTTGATCTCCTGGAACGTGTGCTCTCCACTTGGGAGTGTGGTTGCAGGTCCTCAGCGATAATGCGGCCGTTCCCCCTGGTAACTACCAGTAATGCAAATTCTGTCCACCACAAGCGCAGCTCATTGTTTTGTACGTATGCACGAGGATGACCGCTAATAATAATACATGTTGATAATGGCTACCCAAGCGGGGCATATGTGTGATGCCATTGGTAAGCCTTCCCGGAACCATCTTACTCCTAGCCTAATGGCTGACCTAGCGGACTGACAGATACTCTTTTTCAGCACCAGGCAAAGGTATAGTGGGTTTGAAAGACTGAAGCACGACTTTTTGCGTCGGCAGAAGGGTCGCGTTAACTTGGAACCATTACTCCCAGGCGCGATGCTATTAATGACTCCCTTGACTGGTGCATTACTTGAGGTCGATCGCATTCACATCGGTCCTGTTCCCTTTCCATCTATTGCACGACTTCCACCCTCCCCAGTGCTGTGATGATGATGCCTACGAGAACTTCGACGCTTGACCCCACTGTCGAGGGTGCAACAGAGTCCTCTGAGAAAGCCATCGACCGATACCTCATCGCATTGGATCCAGAAGACAATCCGCAGTGCATGTCCGCCCTCAGGCGGTGGGTTGCTATCCTTGTCATCAGCTCGGCTTCTCTTTGTGTCACTTGTGCATCTTCTGTAGTTCGTATTTCTCTCACCTGTCTTGCCTCTCGCTTCACTAACTCTGTTAGGCTGCCTTTACAGAAGCAGGCTCTGCTCAGACTTTCCATACATCGCACGAAGTAACAATCCTTGGTGTCAGTTTATATGTTTGCGGGCTTGGCGCCGGTCCACTCCTCGTTGGTCCTCTGTCTGAGGTGTATGGTGCGCCATGAGTTTGATCCTCGAATACTTGCTACACACTATTGCGTCCAGGCCGAAATGTCATATATCGGATTTCGTACATCTTGTTCTTCATTTTCACTTTTCCAGTAGCATTCGCTCCGAATATAGGTTGGCAGATGGCAGATTCGACGTCGTAGTCCTGCTCATGAAATACAGGTATATTTCTCTTTTTCAGGCTGATCACGGGTTTCTGTGGTGCCGCATTCCTGAGCGTCGCTGGAGGCAGTGTCAGCGACATGTTCCCCAACTCCACTGTGGCAAAGTGAGTCTTGCATGGTTCCTCGACGCACCCGCGCTGATGTCTAGTCCAATGGCGGTTTACACTTTGTAAGTGCCCTGGATTTTCCCATGCTGTCGTGCTCAGTGGCGAGATAAGGTCACCTTTCATTGGTCCTGTGGCTGGTCCCTTGATCGCAGGGTATGTCCACGATATCTACACATCCGGGGTCCCGCATCTTTTCTGACTCCCTTTCACAGATTCATAGATCAAGTGAGTTTACCGTGGATTCTTGCTGTCTGACCTTGTTTGACCCACACTCCGCTTAGAATGTGACCTGGAGATGGACATACTGGGTCTTGCTGTGCTGGATCTTTGCCGAAAATGCTCTGCTCTTTCTGGTAAGGCATGCTAGTGATACCGTTCGACGTCCGATATGATCTCGACGCCTTCCATCCTTTAGTTTGTCCCAGAAACCTATGCTCCTGTTATATTGAAGAAGAAGGCGGCAAGGTAACCCTCCAACCCGCCGGCGCGTTCGTCTGCTGACGCTTTCGTAGGCTACGCATAGCCACAGGAGATACCAACTATTATGCCCCTCTGGACAAGGTCCAGGGAAACTTGGCGCAGTCAATCCTGATCAGCTGCTACCGGCCATTTCGTATGTTTTGTACGATTCCAACGTATCAGATCTGAACTCACGCATCGCAGAACTTTTGTTGTTTGATCGAATGGCTCTGTTGTTGGACACGTGGTATGAAGCCGAGCCTGACTGATCCGCGATATCTGTTGATTTCTCTTGTCAAGGAATGCACTACTCCTTGGAATTCTCTATCTCGCATTTCAGGCATTTCCAGTGATATTTCAGGATGTTCATCACTTCAGCGACCAAATGGTTGGTCTCACCTTCCTTGGGATAGGGTTAGGCATGTTCGCTGCCCTCTCCACACAGCCGTTCTGGAATAAGTAGGTCTTTACCTTTCAAATGCTGTGAAAACCGCTTAAGAAGCCTCAGACTCTTTGCCCAAGAAGCCATCAAACACGATGGTAACCCGCCACCAGAAGTCCGACTTATCATGGGCCAAGTTGGCGGCATCCTCGTCCCAATCAGTGCGTCCCAATCAGTCCACTTGTTCAGTTGAGCAGTCCGCACTTACGCCCGTCTCTTTCAGGCCTTTTCTGGCTCGCATTCACCACATACCCTCAGGTACACTGGATCGCACCCATCATTGCCTCCGTCCCATTCGGGTCTGGCATCTACTTTGTGTTCACATCCACGTTCACGTATCTGGTGACCGCGTACCGTCCGATCGCCGCATCAGCCATGGCGAGCAACAGTGCCCTCAGATCCGCGTTTGCAGCTGTGTTTCCCTTATTCGCGGGTGCCATGTATGATCGATTAGGGACGGTCGGGGCGACGGCGCTGTTGGCAGGTCTCACGACGATCATGGCCCCATTACCGTGAGTGTTGTTTGTTTGTTTCGTGGGACGGACGGACAGGACTGACGTGACGTGACGCCGCTCTTTGTCCAGATTCATCTTTTATCGCATCGGTGGGCGGTTGCGGATGCAATCCAAATTTGCGGCGTGTTGAGTAAACGCCGTGGTGGCCCCCGCTAAAGTGTTCTTCCCAGCATCTGAATCGCGCCGCGCACTTGCGCTGTTGAACGATATAAAGGAGGTGGTCAATTGTAGGTTCAATGGAACCTTGATTTCTTTTCCTGCACTACGTGGCTATAATCACATGTATTCGACTTGGGTTCATCCCCAAGGGGCGCATTGACGAAGAGGGGTATGTACCGTAAAACAGATGGAGAATATGCGAAAAAGTTGCCTGGAATAGGTATAATGTACATCTAGAGCGAGCCTAGGATAGGAATAACATAGAAAAAAAAAGTCAAGAGGGTAAGACGAAGGGCAAAAGGTATGTACAGAACAAAAGTGGTCTTTTGGGGGAGATGCGGGCATAGAACGTGACGCCAAACCGAAAATGGCAAGCGCACAGAGGGCAACAGAACACCCAAAGAATTGAGGACGGGCTGAGAGTGAAAGACCAAAATGGAGGCGAAGACGAAAAAGAAAGAATCAGCATAGGGAATCATAGCTCTTCATCACTCATAGCATAGAGGCTTAGGCTTGCCATATCGCCGAGATGCAACTCGTGTTCGGGTCGAAGTTGGAGGCTCGACGGGGACCCTGGAATCTCCGTCATGGAGAAACTGGCGATCGTTGGTGAGATGTTCCCGGTTCCAGACGCCATGGTGTAGGCGTGAGCGTGAGCAAGGACGTGGGCGGCGTGTCCATGTCCGCCGTTGATACTGTTGTGGCTCCCGTTGCACAGGCTGGAACGCTGCGGAAGACTACGCATCGGCGAGGGCGGGGATGGGGGCGCAGATGACAGTCCGGGACGATCGTGCATGGATTCTTCATGCATGAGCAACGACATATTCTGCGGCAGGTTTGGGAACACGGACGACGACGTGCTCGCGCGCCGTCGACGGGGACGTGGTGCTGCCACTGCCACCGGCACAGGTGAGTCACCACGAGAAGGTGATGCCGCACGCGATGATCGAGGTCCGTCCACAGTGGACACCGAAAGCCCATTCGTATGCGCATGCGACAGCGAGCGGGGAATCATCGGTCGACGTGGAACTGTCAACGGGGAAGGCAAAAGTACTGGCCGGTCGTGAGGGGACCTGGAGAAGGCACTAGGAGGTGGCGCACGCGGTGGCAGTACGCCAGAAGCTAACCGGTGGATTTGAGTCCGCATTTCGTCCAGTTCGTCCTCAAGTTCGCGAATGCGATCCCGAAGTTGGAGATTCTCCTCCCGAAGAGTCTTGGTCGTCCTCTGTGAATCGGAGAGTGCAGAAAGTAGCGCCTCGGTTTCGAGGTCATGCTTCTCCTTCATCACTTGGATCGCGGCTTGCTGAGAAGAGGTGGCGGATATTGACGTTGGCGCAGTCGACCCCGAGAACGTCGTACGGGGCCCAGAGAACGTCGGGCTACCCCATGCGACGCCACCTTCTGAGGGAGTCATACGACTACCACTACGTCCCCAAGAGGACGTCGACGCAGCCTCCGAAAATGCCATTCTGGAAGGCGCGAAACGGTCTTCTCGTTCACAGTGAGCCCGGAGGGTAGCATATTTGCTAGGTCCCGAAACATGTGTATTAGGTCCGTCTCTGTCACCATCTAGTAGGCCAGCTGCAGCGAATGCTTTGACCGTCCTAGGACCAAGCCACTCCATAACAGGAGGTCTGTTGGACAGCGAAGACGAAGGCCGTATTGGAGACGCTGAGCCCGATGTAGGAGACAGTGGTGTTTCCTCGACGCTCATGCTTCGTCTCCGATTATAGAAAAGATGAGGCCGTCGCCGTTTAGTGACTTCTAAAGCACCGCCGAGTTCAAGGCTCGGGCGAGAACTGGGTTGGCGTGGGGGGTCTGAAGCAGAACGAGACGAGGATTGGGGTGACAAAGTCTTTTCAGTCTGAATCGTGGATGGCAGAAGCCCGTGAGACGGATCCGTAAGGCGAGAATTACCCGGGGCATAGGATGATACATGCCGTTGGGATGTAGCGAACCGGGAACCAACGAATCTTTGGGGTGGCATATCTGTCGATCCATGAGAACTTGCGGGTGAGGGTGCCTGGGAAGAGTTTGTCTGAGAGGACAGCGGCGACGGCGGTTGATGTCGCCTTTTTGACGGACCACGCATAGCTGAAGGAGTCGACGACCCGTCCGACAAGTCACTCGCGCTAGGAGGTGCAGTTGTCACTGAACGCGTGAGACGTGGGAGTGAGGAGGGTGGGCCCCGTGTAGGGTTTGCACGGGACATGGAGAAGGAACGCCTTGTGGGTGACGAGTGCACAATAGCGTGAGGGGCTGGTGGATGGGCAACGGTGCCTAGACGGGGGGAGGTTCGTGCGGAGACCATGTCGTCGCCGTTTGGTGGGTGCAGCGAAGACGTCGAAGCAGGGTGGCTGGGGCTTCGCGAATGCGCTCGGGATGGGATACGACTGGCGACAGGATTCGAACTTTGAGATTTCCCACTGATCTTGTTTGGGCTTAGAAGCTCAGCAAGGTCCGGGTCTAGTGCATCGAAGTCGAGCGCGGCATCAAGATCTTCGTCACCCTGCGCTGCATTTCCTGGGACACTGGAAAGTGGCTCAGGATCATCTGTACCTTCCTCCACCACGATACAATCCACCCCTTTCAGCCATTCACTGCCAGTGGTAGCGTCCTCGACCTTTAATGCGTGCATCACCTCGGCGGCCAGCTTGGAGGTCGACAAATCGAGAAGGGATGCTGCCCTCGAGTCAGGAGAAGGAAGACGACTTTTGTCAATGCGTTCGAGATTGAATGGCGATGTAGGCGTATCATCGTCACCGTCTGCATGCGTGGTGTCCCCGAGATGCGGTATGTACTTCGAGATGCCCGAGTTTTCAGCCTCAATGATGGTAGAGAGGTCAGCACCCAATGGTGGTCCAGACGAGGGCAAAGGTAAGACTGCATTCCGATCAGAAAACGACCCTCTGAAAAGTTTGAGAGGAAATACCGTAGTGGTCGTCGCTCGTTCGTGACAAAGGACTCGGGTCCGAGGCGGACCTGTTGATGTCGCGACTTCGTTTTCGGTCCATCATTTCCTCCTCAAAGGTTTGGCTAGGTCTCGCGATTGCGATGACCGGGGTTTCCGCCTCATGTCGATGTGAGTGATTGGCAGAGCTCTTTCTGTCATGTGTTATTCGTCGCAGAGACCCGAAACTGACAAAGGACGGTTTCGGTGTATGGGGTGGACTCGCAGGTGAGCTGGGTGTTTTAGCTGGTGCAAAAGGGAGCAAGTTGCGAATTGAACGAAAAGATGGCAAGGAAGAAACGGGGGTCTGTGGCAGGGTCACAGTTGAAGCGGTGGCGGGCTGGGTGGTACTTTCTGACGTGCGACGAAGCTGGGATACAAGAGATGTCTGAGAAAGAGGAAAAGTAGACGAAAAGGAGGTACGAGAAGGGCGGGGCGTGACGACCGGTATGGGAACCTGAGACACTGAGCGTTGAACGGAGTGTTCGGCCATGTTGAAGCCGAAAAAAACTCCAGAATCAGAGAGGGAGGAGACTGCGTGGAAAGGAGAACATGCAGGCCAGGGAGAAGGCCAGCTTCGTGGTGTCGGAGGAACCGCAGACGAAGTTGTCGCTACTGAAACTCGTAAGTAGACTCGAGACAATTTCCTTCATTGTCACTTGCCTTTTTCGTACCCGATCAATTAAACACTATCGGACTGTCGGACCCGATAACTGGGCAAAGGCTTGATTGCTGGCTTTCAGACCGCGAGAGTCAATGATCGTCATTATTTAGAGGCGTTGGAGAACAAATTTTATAATACAAACAAAGACGTGGTCGACGACAGTAATCATGGGTATTCCCCTGCTGATCTTGCAGCAAAGGTCTATGCATATGAGATCCTTCTGACACAAAAGGCATGCCGAAAGAGGCACGACTCTGAAACCAAGCATTCTCTCCTAGACATTCGAAGGGGCCGTGACAAGAGGCGGTAAGCGAATGAAGGAGAATGTTGTGGTCTGCGTCCAGAACATAGACATTGTACCATAGTACGCGCCGAATGCAGCAATGACACCAAAGGCACCACCAGCTGTTGCGAGATGAGGGTTGCCTGTTATTTGGAATAGTTGTATAAGTCGGACCAATTATGTTAGAAAACTAGATCCTCACCAGTGAAAGCATTGGCGGCGAGGAAAGCAAGAGAAACGACGGTGAAGCCGAGTGTAGCTACGATCGGAAGGGTGGTACGCAATGCACCAAGTCTGTCAAAATTTGTCAACCTCGAACAATATCACGAGTTGCGACCATTCAAGCTTACGCGAAAAGGAAAGTAATCAAGCTGTATCATAAACGTAAATATTTTTCTTTATCAACACAAGGTATACATACCACCAGATTGAGAGATAAATGCCAATCGCATGGTAAAACTCTTCCGTCGGGACACCATCAACGCTATATGCTGCACTGCAATCCTCGTCAGCGAGCCGTGAAACTGCAATAGATCGATGACACCTACGCTATGCCAATCTGTGGCAGGTAGAGAGCGCCATAACTGAAGTTGAAACCCCCATAAGTAGTGAAGACCGTACTGGAAGCAAGTTATTGCGCATGATCATAAAGTTACCGGACCGTCAACTTACGCGCTGAAGGTGTTGCTGTTGAACAAATCGTCAGCTCAATCCTCGGGAATGACCTCGTATGACTTACCCCAGGAACATTTCCCACATGCCAACGAGCGTTTGTGAGATACCCCCGTAACTATCAAGAAATAAGTTTTCAAGTAAAAAATGATACGGCTCAATCAATGCATACAAGCACGCGAAGACAAGAACCAAGTTGGGCGTGTGGACATTACCGGCACCGAGAGTCAGAATGGATGAGCACAAAATAACCGTCCCGTAGGCAAGCATGCCCAGAGGTGCCTATAAGATCGCTCGGTTGAGAACGAGCTGAAGAGTACACAGAGTAGACGTCACGCACTGGGTTGCCGTATGTCCTTTGGTACGGTGCCATCTGTGGGGGTGGATGTGCATCTTGCATGCTGACGGTCTGGACATAGTAATTGTCCCTGGTTTCCTTTTCGACTGAGTTGGAAGACATGGCAATCAGATGAGTTACTGGAGGATGAAAAGGAGACGATGCCACGGAACCAGGAAACGGGTTGCCTGGTGTATCTCCATCTTCAAGGTTTTATATCCATCCTCCAGGATAGCAGAGTGCGCGTCCATGGCCCATTTGAGTAGAGGCGATCAGATCTGAATGTCCTTCGAAGCTTTCATGTGCACATGATCCAACACGGGTGTTGTCGTCGTAGCACAGGAAGTCACCACCATCCCAAGTAGTGGTATAGATGCCGACTATCTTGGGAAATTTCTGAGGGATCATTAAGGAAAATCATCGCGGGAATGGCTAGTGAACTTAGCACGGACTGCAGGTGCTTGAGTCAGTGTGTAGCAGGTCGCTTTTCTCCATGCAGTATTCCTCCATCCTGGATTCCTATACATGAAAAAACGCGTTGGTTTTAGTATGGTGCGCATAGTGTGATAGTGCGCCCAAGCGTTCGTATCTTTGCAACTACTAGCCCTAGTACAACTAGGCCGCAACTAGTAGTAGATTAGGGTATGTGACGTGGGTATTTGGTAGCAGTGCCACTTTGACCCAGTGCTTACTCCAAGCCTCACTTGGCACTTTCTTCTCTTGATAGTATCTGTGTCCACGCAAACTTGCCACGTCCACGATAACCATCACTGGTACCAAACTCGGATGAAGTTTTCCGTAGAACGGGTAGCCTAGCCCAGCCATGCGGAATACACCCAGAGTCTCACTCCGTGTTGCTCTCATGCGATCTCACCGTTTCCATTCCCTCTCGAACAGTATTAGTCTATCAAGGCGATTTCCTCTCAGACATATTTCTCAAAAGGTGTCCTAGGACCCGGAAAACACTTAATCCTGGGAGAACAATACCTCAAATACGCCTGCTCCGTATCACCTGCTAGTACACGGATCATAATCAGGAGCTTCAGGCGATTGAACAATTTTCGGTACCGGTGAGTTGTACACGTGTGCTCGTGAAACCATGGGTTTTTGGACGTGAGTGTGACCGGTAAGGGTGCAGTCTGGAACGATAGCGCGTACCTCATTGTCTCGTTTTTGTACAGGTAGGGGTGGTAATGTTTCTCGCCAGAGAGGGCCGAGGCAACCCGAGGACCTCCGGCACTTGCAGAGTTGGTGTGCAATGTCCCAACTATGACGGTTCACCCTCACCATTCTCCTGGCAACCAGCGATTACTCTATACCATCCCCGTCTCGTTGAGCACACTCGAATTAACCCGAACAAGTGCCAGCTCCACTTCGACAACAGTTCAGTCTGCTTCACTTCAGCTCGTCCGTGCTTCGGCCTACAGCCTATCGCTGTTGAGTTACCAGTGGTCATTATAGAGGGCAATTGACCATAAAATCCCACACAATTTCCAGGTCGTGCCATGGCTCTTGCCATCAAAATCAAGCTGTTTAACAGTTGCGAGCAACAAAGGACTTGACAGTGAGTCGGTCTAGTCCTTATCATTCCTATGTTCACATCTCTCGCATAGACTTCATAAAGCACAGCATGAGCATAAGTGGTGTTGATCGTTATCACTTTGTCGAACCCTCTGATAAACCTCCTTTATGATTTTTTCTTCTTTCACTCGCTGCTGGTCGCGCAGTCCGTGCCCGGGCCGCAGATTGTATGGTGTTCGCTGGCGAGGCGTTACCTGTGCCCAACTTGAATTCGCCCCATCATTCCCACTCGTACGACAGGCCACTGGCCCCAGTACTTCGTCTCACCGTAACACTCACAGGTCACTTTCTATTCACTCGCTTTAATCCAGTGCCACTGCGATTAGAGTCCCTGACGTCTAAAACGGCCGGCGGGGATGGCGGACTGGTGGGGGGAACTTACACCGGGGCATTCGCAGGCAACGAGGAACGGAGGGGACACGGGTCCCCTACGGCACGATTCTTGTCTTACACAGAGTCTATTGTTCTCTGATACAGGACAAAATTTGACTCAAAAAACTCGAATCGATGCCGTACCAAACTGATTGTCACGTCCCCGTTAATGAATCGAACAGCGATGGAAATTGGAAGACTGATCTAACCACGAGTTGCCTCAATACCCTTATTCATATCCGTCCGTCTCGCAATCAGGGTTTTGCTTGGCGCGAGAAATCTGTCGAGTTCGGTCACCACTACTCAGCGGTGATTCTGTACGTGACAATATGTCTCCTGGGGTATAAACGTTGGAACACTAAACGTCGGTACGGAATTCAGATTCTCACAAGTCGACATGGGCAATGCCTTTCCTCAAGGGACGGGCTTACTAGCGTGTCGAACGCAGCCAGCACATTTCTGACAAATCCCCAGTATTTACGAGGAGGTGCCTCCGCCTAACAGACTCGTGGGCTCTATCAAGAATAAGCTTCAAGTCGTGTCCCCGTCTCCGAATCTCACGGTGCGGTGAAGGTCTCTTAATCTATCAGATATATCTGTAGCAACACTACAAGCTGCAAGCGAGCACTGCCTGTCGGTAACGTTGCAGTTCGCCAATCGAACAGACAGCATCAAACAGGCCCAGTTGTTGTTGTTCCACTGCTGAATACATGCATTTTGTGACAAACTTTCTTCCAACTTCCGAATCGATTTGTCTATGTTCATTCAGAAGCACTATTTGCGGTGCATGAACGTACTCATACGAAGCATGTTGCTTATTCGGTACACGTGCTTAAACTATCCCAGAAACCCCTGGGAGCAGGAGGCTGGCGCAAACATCGCTATGCTAGTTCTTACAGCTATCAGATCAATTGTAGTCCAGAACACCACTGCATACCTTTTCGATCATCCCGTTCCTTGAAGTACATCAGCGTATACGCAATAGAACACAATAGAGTCGCATTCTGTGTTCAATCGAGCATGGGACAAGTTCTCATTGAGTGTAAACGAAAACATTGCCATCAAAACCAATCTTGGCGATATGGCTGCTGGTCCAAGCCCGACTAATTGTTCGTATTTACCCTTTCTCATGATAACCATATGCTGTCAGGCACTTGCCCTTGCAACCGACGGAAATAGTTCAAGGTTCGCAATCAACTCGTCTACCGGGCTCCCACGTCTTCATTCACAACAGGCTTAATGGTCGCAGGAAGACGGTGTACATACCTACAGGTCGTCGATACCGGAAAAGACGAAAAACCTCCGCTCCTGTGTCGTGTGACAGCTGTCAGGTTATGATATTATTGACTGATAGTGTGTGGCAGACGGCACGAACAACACGACAAACTCACTGAGATATCACATCCAGCTAATATTAACATGTTAGGATGTCTTTTTAACGACTTCGTGGGCTGAAAACGCTAAAAGAAGAGATCTGGCTCAGATCAATATTGCATAGCACGCAATCAATGACAATACAAGATCAATTCTGGCGCAACGTCACACAGTGGAGATGACTGTCACACTGGGCGGGTCTTGTGCTCAAAGAGTAATGTCGCCCTGTCGCAAGTGGCGGCAGTGTGAATGTGTTGGGTGCTTTTGACACGGCGATGCCATGTCTCATCTCTGCGGGTTTCCAAGTACTGTATAATGATAGCACTCAAATACTCGAGTACTCACCATGATAGGTATGAACAATGAGCATAGTAGCTTCATTCGCAACAACATCTCGAGTAAAAGCTCTTCCCTGATGAAAAAAAAACTACACCTGGACTGCTAGCGAATTCGACGACGACTTTGCTTGAGCATGTGACACCAACTTGGATGGTCACCTATATATTCAAGATATATTTGGCTCAAACCACTGGGTATGAGGTTTATATATTTGCAGCCCTTGCACCATTGCATGCATATGCCAATCTACTGAGCCGCTCACAGTTAGCCGAGATGGTGATAACGTACCATACTACTACTTGAAGGGGTTTGTGGTCCAACCAGAGTCCTTGTTGAGGTTCGCGCAGGCTTGCGAAGGTATCCAAAAACACAACGTAACGGTAAGCGTTGCAATGATGCTGGATAAGTGTTAGAAATACATCATGATACTGTTGAGTCTTGCTTGAAGTATTCTCGACTCCGGGTTTGCCGCGAATGCCGACTCCACATGATTACACCATCGCCTCCCACATTTAGCGTTAATAATTAGGCGCGAACAAACCCTTGTTGAATTCTGATCTAAATCGTCCAGCTTGTTTTGCAAGAATTGCATTCAAGCAAAGGCGCTCTATGGCTTCTTTCTTCCGGATTTACAAGTATGTCATCTCTACTGGCTCTCAATTTACCCCGGAAATCATGTCCGCGCTTACGTTGCTGTAGTGCAGCCTTGATTCGACGCCCTTTGATCGTGCAGTCTGCAACTGCGGCCCTTCTATTTGGTGCAGGTGATATAATCGCGCAGCAGGCCATTGAACAACAAGGGAAAAACCATGATGTGCGTTGCTGTCCTTGCAACTAGACTTTGACACCAACAACGAGTCTAGTACATGCGGACTGCTCGACTTACCCTCTATGGAGGTGGCTACACTACTTCTTTACTTCGACGAATATTATGAAACTGAGATGTCTGGCAGGTGCTCTCTTTGGTCCTGCGGTCACAAAATGGTACCAAGTTCTCAACCGCATCAAGTTCGCAAGTCCCACGCGGGGTGTGATATATCGTGTGAGTTTTACTTGACATCGTCCTGTGTTACGGAGCTAACGCATATTGGATCAGGTATGGCTTGACCAAGCTCTGTTTACACCAGGTATGATCTATTACAAGTACGTTGTTGCACATATTTACCTCCACAGTTGCTGTGGGTTTTTTCTTTGGTACAATGAGTGTCATGGAGGGAAAGGGTATATCCGGTGCGGTAGAACGCATTGGTGAGGTAAGCTATAGTCCGTATTCTATCACTTGCCCTGGTTCGCTCATGTTGCCTCCAGAATTACCAGCCTACACTGATACGTAACTGGTGAGGAAAGCGGCCACTATTTCACTACCTTGCTTTATCCCATGTTTTAGGGGTGTCTTCATTCCGACGCAGATCGTCAATTTTGCGATTGTGCCTCATCACCTCCGTTTTGGGGTCGTCTGCGTTGTGAGCTTGTTTTGGAGTGAGTGTCTCGGAAGCTTAGGAACGACCCTCTCACCATGTTCGGTAGACACTTACCTCAGCGCCGTGAATGCACAAATACCCAAGGACAAGCATACCGATTGATTTCTTCCATTGCAAATCGGAAATACCACAATATTGCGCATTTTCTAGCATGTGAAGATACCTGCATTTCGTGTAACCATACCCCTTATCACGCTGAATAGTACTTTGACTCTTGATCCACCTGACTTTGACGTTCCCTAGATGTATGGGATAGTGCCCTCACGCTTGACCGTGGAACCAGAAATGCCACCAATTGATATCTTGGCTGGGAATCTTCGCGCAGGAGGACTAAATTATGCTTTGGACTCTTCGCTACCCAGGGTAAGTTTTACCGCTATAAATTTGGTTTCTCCGAGTTCATCGTTTCCATATACATCTGTCTTCTACCTTCCGCCAGCGTGGATTCTCTCACCACGGTCCCGTTACAGTGACATGGCCATGGCAAATCTGTGTGAACAGATGGGTCTCACAAAACATCGCTAGTTTGAAATGCAGATAACAATCATGTCGAGAACGTTCCAACCCAAGCCCAAAGGATGATCCAAAATAGGATCCGATTCAAAGTTGCAAAATACTTCCTCGATCGAGCGGAGCAAAATGGAGCAACACCGATCCATTGAGGTCGGCCAAGGAGATCGTGACGGTTCCGCCCTTTCGGACAAGGACGAAGCGCGAAGCGAGGTCGACCTGTTAGCCGAGTGAACAAAACACAATTTTCTCCTTTCGGAAACAGGGTCAGCCAATCAACGCTCGGGAATTATCCAAAAGCGATGTCGATGTGACCGCGTGATAGATGGACTCCGAGTTTCTTCCGTGCCGAGAGGGTGGAAGAACCATGACTCAGCGTGGGTTTGAACAATTTAACACACCCTCCAAGTCATTGGTTTCGGCGGCCGTCAAAAGTCAAAGTCAGAACCATGAGGCTTACTGAGCGCCATACCTGCCTTTTGGATCCGACTCTAGTTCTGTTTCTACCGCCACACGTGAGAGAAAAATGGGTGCTTCCCTTGATCAGTGGAGTGGACGAAGCATCAATCATTCGCGACCTGATTCCCTCAACATTTGATACGTTTGTTTGATCAACAGACTTGGATATCCGCTTCCGTGGACGGAAACGGGAGAACGCTCGTGACGTCCCGTATCTTTCGGTACAGGAACCATTCGTGACCGGGTCTACTAGGGATGAATCGAACGCCACCATCAGTGGTAAACCCTACCGGAACAAATTTGTCCGTCCGTTACCTTTGCTGACATTCCAGATCCGTTAACACGGATCCCTCGTATAAAAATGGGCTTATCGCCTCAAGGCGGCGCAACAGCATTGTGAGCTGATGACAGGTGCTCAGGGTGGGTTTCACCATACACAGTAACAGCAGGATCATCTAAGTAAGTCGACGGGAAAAAAAAAAGACCCATGGAAGACCCACATGCAACGTTTCCAACAAGCCAGCATATGAACCAGTGGTTCCGAGGACCACCAAAAGGTGGGATGCTATCGGCCACAAACTCGATACGTACCCAGGCACATCATTGAATGTTCTGTCTGTCGAGGTTCCTCTGACGGGCAGAGGCCCACCATGACTGGAATATTGTCAAGTGACCGAGACCGGGACATGGGATGAGGTAGCACTATGCTGTCAAGAGTAACACCATCTTCAGTATCCGAACTTCCTACTGCCCCACTTGGGTTGCATTTCGCAGCAAAACATCGACAAAGCATCAGCAGACACCATTCCCTGTAAGTCACCAAAAAAACTGAGTTATGTAATCACGGGAGACAGGTGGGCAAATCAGAACACGCACATTACTGACCTCTCGATTTCATGCTGCAAGTCATCACGATAGCCATGACAATGCGGCAGAGAACTAAAGTTCAATGTGATAGAATGTAGTTGACTAACGATACCACTCTTTCATCCGCGGTGATTTCAAATTCTGCATAAACCCATGGGGTTGTGTAACTCCGGTCAATTGTTATAACAAATGCAAGTCAGCACACGTACACCCTATGAAGATACGCGTTACCGGACTGGGGAGCTTGCGGACATCCTCGAAGAGCCTGACAGGGAGATTGCTCAGCAGGGACAGCACTGCAGGCGGGAGATCAAAAAGCAGTAGGAAGGGGCCTTACGATGATGCGCGCTGGTGGATGGAAATAATTCACTTGGGCTTGTTTGGGCCAACCGATTGAGAATAGCCCTGCATTCCCGAATCTACTCGAGAGCACCGACTCGAGACGGTCTTCATTACCTTATCCTGGTTGAAGGAAACAGCATGATAGGTACTGTTCCTATGTTCCTATGTTCCTATCACGAGGCCTTGAGCGCTGGCACTGGCAGTGGCACATGCCACGCCCGCAAAACACGATGACCAGTGTAGGCCACGGTCAATAGACGGGGTCACAGTGATTAGGCAAAAGATTTACCTCCCAACTATCTGGACGCTGTCACGGACATGATATGGACTAGTCATGACTCGCTCTGGATACACTGAAGCGTGCTAATATTTGAAGTGGCGATGACAAGAAGGACGTTGGTCATCAAAATTCGTCATGGAATCATAATGGACATATGATAACAACTCCGATCGTACCAGGTTCTAAGCCCACTCCTTCAAGATCATAAACCTGCTCGTCATTGCTCTCAACGTCGTGTGCTCGCCAACTCAATAACGGGCGGGCGCCGAACTCCGGACGGCAACTCGAAAACTGTCCGGGACGTTCGGATGTAATACTGCATGTCACTGCACTCAATGTCCACCGCGAATTGTTCGTTTCCAGCAGCCATGAACCGCTCACCGCCATTCGTTCCGAAAACTTACGACCCTGAGGATGCCTTGGACGACATTCCGGGAATTCACTGGGCACTCCATGAGTTCCTTCACTCCCGCATGCTCGAGGCTGAGGAGTATTGCCATAGTATCGACCCAAACAAGTGTGTCGCTACAATAGGTTGTTGACCCGTGTAACTGAAAAACTTTTCAGGGAGAGATTGTACTTTGCGACGGGTTATGGGCTCATACAATGTGTCAAGGGTCTCATGTCCTTCGAAGACAAGGTACGTGGACATCGTCATCCCCGCATATCATGGGCGGTAACATGCAAATTGCGGTTAGGACCTACTTTCAGCTATAAATCATACCAGACATGGAAATTCCATCGCCTCCGCCCACCGTAAACCCGCACCATCGTTGGCTGGCCGCATTGCGGGCTATATTGTTCCCGGATTGAGCAATTCAGGGACAGAATTGATCGCACAAATGACACCAGTCGAGAGACACGCAGAGCTTGTGTATGCTGAGAGCTTGTATGAAAAGGTAACAGTGTCACCTTATCCTACCTACACAAACGTTAATGCGACCACTGGCAGAGCTTGCTTGGTATCGTGTACTCTGGGGATTGGCTAGCATTCGTTAAGGAAGTGTGGGTATCTCTTCACCTCAAGTGGGAAAGCGAATCACGTACTGGGTTCAACTTGTCTCGGTTTACAGCTTGAACATGCGCACCACGATATCAATATATCGACAACTTGGGAAATACCTCGAATCCGCCGACGCTGCATATGCTGCTGCCCATGCCAATGATGACACATCGGATGGCTCGTTCGAAGACCCATCTATCGACATACATTTTCGTTCGGGCGTGTATCTGGGAGTCGGTTTGTCTCATCTCATTCTGTCCTTGATGCCTGGGCGCCTCTTGACTATAGTTGAATTATTCGGCTATCGAGGTGACCGCATGGAGGGATTGAGAATGCTCAATCGAGCAGGTGGTTGGGGCGCCCATGGTGAGCGAAGTGTTATCTCTCAAGGTGAGCCAAAGTCTTTTCTCCGTCGGGCAGGGCTCATATACACGCAGAGTCGGAGGGTGTCCGTCGTGCTATTTGTGACATGACCTTGCTCATATTTCATCTCGTATTATCTTCGTATACCTTTGAAGGTATCGATGTGAACATGGCTCGGAGAATTGTAGAATGGAATTTAGAGAGATTCCCCAACGGTGCATGCGGTGCTTTCATACAAAGCCCTGCGGATTTACTAACCTGGTTCCAGGTGTGTTCTTCCTCTTTGGCGCTGGTCGCCTTGCGCTTGTATGTTCGCAACCTCGGCGAGCTCTCGAATACTATGCTCGAGCAGCGCAAGCGCAGAGTCAATACCGTAACATGCATCATATCAGCTGGTGGGAGAGTGCTATTGCCAATTTAGCATTGTGGAACGTCGATGCAAGCAGAGATTGGTGGAATCGCTTGAGTGACGAGGCTACGGCAAGTCCAATTTTAGCACTCGGGTGCATATAAACTCAACGGATCCCGTGAATAGTGGTCCAAAGCAATCTATGCGTATGGAGAAGCGGCTTGTCTCGCAACAGTCGGTGACCATGCTGGCGCTGCGAAGTTGATGGAAAAGGTATCAGGACTTAGGCAACGCATCGCCGGGAAGAGTATACCTCTCGAGGTGGGATATTGCAACGTTTTGCGTTCAAGTCTGTTCGCTGACCACTGGTGGTTTAATCGTGTACCAATGGTCTCTGTCCACAGAAATTCGCTGCTCGCAAGGCGCGCAAGTACTTGACTCAAAAGAACCGGCTCATCCTTCCAGCACTTGAACTCGCTTACGTATTTTCTGCTATTGCTCATGCTCCCCGTCAGATCGTGCTCGAGTGTTTGATCCCTTATGTTCATCAAGCACTTGAAGAACTAGGTTTGCTGCAGATGAATGGCGTCAATGGAAACGTAAACTTGAATGGAGCAAACAATAAAAAGGTTGAGAAGAACAACAGAAAAGTGAAATCTAAGGTGGAAGGCAGGGAGGGATACTGGGATGATCACTGCTTGACGCGTTTTTTAGAGGGCGTCTGCTGGCGCTTTGTTGCCTATCCAGTATGTCCATCGATCACCGACCACATTAGATTAGCAGCGGTTTGAGCTAATGCGTTCCGTCTTCAGGATCCTGACGCCGAACTGGACGAAGGCGAAAAAGTGTCCGTTTCTGTCGAGGTAGCTCAGCACGCATCCAAAACCGCATTCGAGGAAGTGTTCCGAAACGGACACAAGATTGAGCTAGACCATTATATCGTTTATTACGCCCGTGGGTCGCATTTATTGTTTTTGCATTCATGTCGTCAGATAGACTAAAGTATGAGCAGATTTCGAGTACGGGCGGCTCCTAGCGCGTTCTGGCGACAAAGAGGGTGCCAGAACCCAGTTTGACATGGTACTGAGTGGAAAATCACTTGAAGTCAATGCCGCTGGACGTAAAGGCAAATATAGTCTCGAGGTGCGAAATCTCGATTGACGTGGATCAGCCTCACTACTGATACACGCCAAGAATCTCCTACATGTGCGCACACATGCAGCCTTGGATGCTCTAGGACAGAATCGACCTCTATAAACACGCTGATAGTCACATCCGACCTTGATACATTTTGCTGGTCTATTTACCAGGACAGTTGCATTTAACCTAATTTACCTAGATCTAGCTGCTTTCTTGCATTTTGCAACCGTACTTGCTGTTACCTGTCGACTTTCAGAGATGACTATACATTCATCTCCGGGTCATAACCATTCTGGCTTCGTGAATAATAGGAATTGAGTCGCCAATTGGCCAAGTATTTTGTACAGCACTTCACGAAACCCTTTCCCAGATCTTCGTGCTCCAAGGATTGCTGGAAAGTGGAGGCATCAAACGGTCCCGGGAAAGTGGAAGACATGTCAGGAGGACGTAAGCTGGGAAGCTTCGTCATTTTGGGTGACGAACGCTCGTAATGTCGCGACACGCCGGCACGACACGTACCAACCACGATGGGTTGTGGTAAGCGAGCCTCCAGGCTGGTGATAGTGGAGGCAAATGGGAATGGGAAACTTCCTGTCAACATCACGAAAGAACTAGCCGGCATTCACTGTTTCACAGTGACTGGAGGTAATAAGCTTGTCCTCCAACATCCAAGTGTATAGATATCTTGCTTCCCAGGACCAACGGCGGGTTCGTTCGGTAGGTTTGGTAGTCAGACCTCGAGCGGGTATGATGGACGCCGACGAGAGACAGGCTGGAACGATGTCACTGACAATAAGCATATGTACGCATAAGAATATCACCGTTGGTGAGAGAGAAGCCGTGTGCATTCAACTACCAGCAGCACTATGGTTGACCTTATCAGCTTCCTTGACGCTCGTAGGCTCTGCGCGCAGGACATATGCGAGATGATGCGTAGACTATCACGAACCTTACCGTGACTTGCTGTGTGTAAACACAAGGTGAATGATCACCTAAACTCTAGAAACAACATCCTGACCAGTTGACACTATATAAAATAGAGTGCTTGCTATTATCTTGAGGTTGAAACGTTTCGGAGCCTGGGACGCTCGGAGTCCGAGTCAGGGTTTGACGCGAGCTGTCACAGACCCATTAACGCGTGACACGCGCAACTGAGTGTCACGCACTCCCACCATCTTACGCTCATCATGGACGGCCTCAACCCTCGTCCACAGAAACGGCAGCGCACGGACTACATCGCAGACAGTGTGGAAGAAGCTCCGCTTCCGCCGTCCTCGATGGTGTCTAAATCACCGCAACCATCATCGACCTTCCGACCCCTGCCTCCTCCAGTGCTTCTCCTCGCGCTCCCTGCGCTGCTGGCCCTTCCACCCAGTCACGAACATTATTCCCTCTCGCTCTTTTTGTCACTAAGAGCGTTCAGGACGTGTCTTGAACTAAAGACACTCACCCCAGACGTAGAGTGTCGGGCTTGGACTGGTTTGGCTGAGGTAGGACTCAGAGTCATCAATAGCGGTTTCACTACTTCCGAAGAGTATGCTTGGGCGAATGGAGTAGAAGCAGAAGTAAGTCCTCTATCGAATGAATGAATTCTGTACTCATACGTTCAATTCTGCAAGGTTGAGAAAGCGATTGGGAAAGGGGTATGTTGACTTCCGTTTTCTTTCCTTGCGTAAAGCTGAGGTGATCCTTTTTTATAGCTCCTCATAGCGCAAAAGGTGCGAAAATTGCGCATACAGCTGGATTTGGGTTTGCCCCGACAGGTTCACTGACGAGTACTTTCCAGCATCCTGCTCTTCGTCCCCTCCGCCACCACCTGTCACTCCTCAACGCACAGTTTGCATTTCGAAGTAACAACACGAAATACGCACGTGCATTATTGCGACGGCTCATAGCATCATTCATTTCCTCTGATCCTCCTTCCGTCGTGTATATTGCCTATCTGTCTCTCATCACGCACCTAACATCGTCGCCACCCCCTGCGCAAGGCACATCGAATTCTACTGCTCCCTCAGCTCCCGAACTGCAGGCCGCGCTCTCAGCTATCATGACGTTGTCTAGCCTCGCTACACAAAACAGACACCCAGCCATCGAAGATCTCGCGGCAGTCTTACGCGTTAGAATCTTGGTTGGCGCTGGCCTATGGGATCTCGTTGATGACGCACTTTCGGTTGCAGAAAAGTGCCTGCAACTGGTATTCCACACGAGGGAGGAGAAACCAAAGGAAGGCCAGGCATGTGAAAAGGCGAATCAAGACACTGCAGAGATCTTGATGAGATCATATTCAATCACGGCGCAGGACGTGCACAGTAACGCTTCCTCTCAATCCCAGTCGCAAACAAATGGGGACCCTACTCTTACCTCTTCTCCCCAAAAAGAAGAATCGTCCATTCCTGGTCCAAAGGCCACTGACGCCCTCACGCTTGCGCTCACTGCGCAGCTTCTCGTCTTAGGTGTTATTTTCCACACACACGCGGGCCGTGCGCGTGCTACTGATGCCCGTTTGGCCGCCTTACATGCTCTCATGGATGGTGGTGCGCTGGTAGGCGGTGCTAACTCAGATGGCCTAGTGGAAGTACGCCTTGTCCTCGTTTCCCTGATTACTTTCTCTCAAATTTGCCCCCAGATTCCTCTTCCAGGACATGACTCCATCTTCCTGCAAACGACTCACCCGCACATTCTATATTTACTCACCTTTCTTATCTCTGCTGCTGCGAAACGGGATCCAGTGTCGCGCCGCCCCAAGAAACGAGTGTTTGCAGAGTGCGGTGTAGTGCAGTGCAGGGAAGGTCGTCTGGGCAAAGAAGGTTCTGTCAGAATCAATGGTGATTTTTATTCATTTCCTCGTTTTGCAGGCGACTTGAGTATTGATATATCTCTAGTTCCACTGTGGGCATCTTATGGCGATGTAACCGCTGTTGAACAACATGCCTTTAGAATCGAGGCGGACTTGCTATGCGAACTTGTCACCGTAAGCGAGTTACACCATCGTTGAACAATTTTTTTCTAACTCGTGATCACCAGGTATCGATCCAAAGGAGTAACTTCGAAGCTGCAGAAAGCGTGAGTTTATCTTATTTCCACTACATGTCAATCTCAATGTCCCTCCCAGCACCTTGCCACGCTAATTGCCCATACTCGTACACACGATCTTTTCTTTGCATATGCCGCACGCATTACACTTCTTCATGCGCACCTTGCACATGCTCTAGGTGATCCGGAGCGAGCAGGAGCCTCATATCGCGTCGCTGCACACCTCGATGGCGCTAGTCCTGTTGGGTCGGGTCTGACACCCGGAGGTGGGTTTATAGCTGCTGCAGCCCGAGCAAGCGAAGCCCTTCTTCGCATCGGACTGTCTGCTACGCAGCCGCCACCTTCCGTTCCTGATGGACAGCCTAACTTACAACTTGACCCATCCACCTCATCTCTCGTCAAGGATGCGCTTACTAGGTGTTCGTCAGGGGCCTCCGCCCCACTTCCCGCTCTCGGGGAGCTAATTTCGGCTGCGATGGCGCGTCCGCACATCATCCGGTCCAAATCGCTTTTGAAGCACGCGCTCGAATTACTCAGTGCCGCGGGAGACAATCATTTGCGTGCATTGGTATTAGCTGTGGTCGGAGCGCAGTATATGCACACTGCCCCGACGCATGCAATGGAGGTCCTCGCCGTATGTGAGACGCTCGGTGCGGGTATGGGTGCCAACCCGAAGAAACAGGAGGTGCCTGAAGGGGCTGCGCCGTCTGACGTGACACACACCAAAGACAGCATTGGAAATGCACCATTGCGGTTATGGGTTGGCGAACGCTTTCTCGGTACGTGATTTCGCTGACTGCCTGAGCGTAACACGAACGCTGAGGACGTGGCCTCACAGAGCTGTTCAAGCGTGCTGGCAAAGAGAATCGAGCTTGTAAACAAGAAGCATTCAATGCGGTATACCAGGCGGCTGTGGACGATTTTGGGACGCACCGTGCACGACTTTGGTGAACGAACGTTGACAAGCAGAACGGATAGACGCAGCAGAAGACGATACTCGATTGGAGCCGACCCTTTACAGTAATAATTATCGCCAAGCGTGTAGCTATAGCACCCTGAATCGACTGTACCATACAATGAAGTATAATGGATGCGTTGTGTGTTCGTCTTACTGAATGATCTCGGTATATTATGGAGGAAGGGTATTCATTCAATGGAAGATGACCTGACAGCCTCAGCCAATCTCGATCCCGTCCACTTTGACCGTGATCCGAATGGGAAACGGTGAGATGCCAGTAGCATTAGTGATGAGCGGAACAGCTGTACGACCCTTTTCAGACGAGGTATGGGTGAGCATGACTTGGAGGGCTTTGGTGAGTGTAGTGGCAAGGGAGGCGCTAAATTCGTGACGATCTGCGTGATGTGGTCATGCGTATAAGCGTAAATGATATGGGATGAATACATGAATATGTACCTCGATCTGTTTTTGGCTGTCTAAGTTCCGCGTTGACGATCCTGTTGGGTAGCAGCCGGGAGTCAAGATCGAACGAGGAACTAAAAAAGGCGCGACGGACCATTGCTCCCATGGCACGTCCTCCTCTCCAACATACACCTGGAACCACGACTTTTTGGGCTTCTTTTCCGAAAAGGTGACCAGGATCTGTGCTTGACATGGTCGTGCGCAGAAGGGACGGGGGCGGGGAAGTGGAGCATCCCATTGATCAATAAACGAGCAGATGAAACAAGCGATACAGTACCTGTCCTCGTTTGCTCGATCCGCTCTCGATCCCCTTCCAAAACACGTCCACCTTCTCGCTGACGAGTTGTTCCATTTCAGGGTCTGAGACACCAGGCTGTGTTGCCATAGTTTTTTATGTGCGATCCGAACCGAGCAGAAAAACGACAATGTCAGTCATAGGATAGGATGAGATTCGGAAGGAACTGGGGAGGTGTGTGGTGGAAACGCTGACCATAGTCACGTCGAGCACGTCAAACGTCTGAGGTTTGACTGTTCCAAAAAGACGATGGAAGAGGATGGAATGAAGGATAGCATGAATGACTTCTTTGGCGGTGTGTCGTTCGAGGATCTTGGGGGGCAGGGGATAGGATAGGACGATCAGAGCATCAGGAGATGTCTGGAACTAGGCGTTTGGGGGACGTACCACGTCGATGGACACTGTTGGAAAGGTAGTGTTCATCGTGATGGTTTGAGAGAGATGGAAAGTTGCGCGCAAACCCGGTGAGAAGGCATGAAGTGAGTTGTATTACTTTAGACCATCGACCTTTGTTTATTTGTACTGCGGTACAACTTGTACAGTCATCATGCATCACCACCCTCGCATTAAATCAAGTTCTAGGGTCGAAATATGCACACTGCAGTAGCCTGGCCAGACAGTATTTCCATCAAGACGCAAAGCAGAAATCCTTCGCAGGCGGCCAGGGAGACCCAATTTCAACTGCCTCACTGGCGATCTTGGCACGATTGACAGCAATGACAGATGCCAGGTTTACAAGCCGAACCTTGAGGTGCTTCGAGGTCCACTGGCGAAAAATGCAGAATCCTCGAGGTTGCAAGAGTTGCATGTCACTTCGTCCGAAATCAAGTGTTTGGGGCTGCTGAGCGACATGAGTCTCACGAGTCACGAGTGGAGTCCTTGTTAGATCCGAACAGGCGAGCCAGGATCTCGGATCAGACTCGTAGACCGACAAGCTGAGGGGTAGAGGTAGCAGAACCTATCTTGCTAGCCCCGAGGTCTACCGCCTAGTACGACTTGGAAGTTGGAGCTCGCACCACACCTTCGGCTCTCTATAATTATTATGACCTTCACATGCCAGAAGGTGGTGTCGCTTTTGTTTGCACTTGTGTATACGCTAAGATGCACGAACACAGCTGATCATGAGACTCTGAGGCTTGCTTCAGAACCTGCGCAATCCTTTATTCTGTTCGGCTCGACATTTGTAGAAGTTCACGTCACTTTTCTTTTAAGATCCAATGGACTCTGCATGGGCGAGCGACATTGGACGATAAAGCTATTCGTGAGTCTGTCTGGTGAGTACGCCCGTTTTGACGAACATGCCCGACATGTTGCGCTGTACGGTGAGAAATCGCATACTCACCTCGGGCTATGCCGCAACAGTCAGCACGTTTCAAAGTAAGACATCCTCCCGTCGAATGCTACGAGGACAATCCCTTCTACACAACTTATCACTGATGTAGCTTCAGTCACTCGGTTCTACGTCCTTCCTGTACGTCAACATCCAACTTCGTCGTGGCTAGTAAGCCGAAATAAAGGTATTAAATTTCGCTTCGTGAATATTTCTTTTTCTTGTTCCAGTTCGTCTTCTGACGCCACAGCGCTTGGATCTCCCAGGTGCGCTACTAATTAACCTTATTTCAGTGCTCCAACGACGGGTCAGCGATAACAATCCCTCGCTTGCATTCCACAAGACTCCACTACATCTATGTCACCGTATGGGGATATGAACTCACCCAATCTCATCTGCCAGCGCTGGAAACAAGAAACTGGCGGGACACACTGTCTGGCGACACTGAACAGTCGTATCTTGCTGCCGCGTCTGCACGTTCGGTCCAGACCTTCTGTTGCTGCAATATTCGTTCCCGTGACCCTGACTGCAATGACCTGATATGTACAAATCCTTACTCGGATCACTGTTATCGGAGTTAGATCATTGGACGATCCCACGGTGAATTCTACTGTGCCGTCATGCTCTGGTAAGAACTGTTATCTCCGTATTGATAAATTCTGAGGTATAGTCTTTGCGCACGGTCATTTAGAGCTCGTTCATAACGGGAGGCCAAGTTGACTTCCATTTTGACCATCTTGCCCGCTGCACCTCCGAGTCAAGCCTCACTTTCCCGCTCTACGGACGGTCCTCGTGGCACCCTGTGGTGGCGACAACCGACCACGATGCTCGATGTGACGTCTGCGAACATAACCACTGCAGGGAACAGTGAGACAGGCACGGACCACCTCAACGATCGCATCAATTTGATCGCGGCGACGACAATTCTTGGAGTAACCTATGGCATTGTGACCACCCTCTATTGTACAACAACCTATTCCCTGCTCAAGAAGCTGCTTCGACGCAATCCACGATCCAGGTGGAATTCAAACTCACTCTCGAGGTCCCGGATGGAGTGGCGCAAGACACTTTTTTATCTCATCTACACGACCGTCTTGTTCGTTCTGGCCACAGTGTATACCGCCGGCAATTCTCAGAGTGCGATCGTGGCCTACGTTGATAACCGGTTGTATCCCGGAGGTCCCTATCAATATTACATCATGTACATGGCTGGTCAGAGTGTCATGGTCGTGACCGATGTCATTGCTCTGATAATACTTTGGATGACGGACGCCCTGATCGTCAGTGCTGATCCTCGTGCACATGTCGGATAAAGCTGATTCCATAATCTGCAGCTTTGCAGGTTCATTGCATTCTACTATAATATTCCGTATGCAAGATGGGTCATTCCTGCCCCGTGTGCGATGTACGTTGGGGTCATTGGTGAGTGGACAATACATAAATGGTCTGGCATCTGCACCAAGCTAACGCGGGTTCGCTTTAGTATTAAGTACCCTTGTTTTGCAGGCGGAGGCTGGCTTGGGCAGGATATTCTTCCTCTCAAAGAGCTTGTTGCTTGCTTATTATGCGCTCTCGTTCTCTCTGAACGTCCTTACAACGGTGTTGATTGCCGCGCGGCTGTACTGGCACAAGGTCCAGTTGGAACGCGTGTTCGGTGAGGCTATTCGAATAATGTTGGGACTGTATTGGCTGACGTGGCGTCGTTTACTGCTCCGCTGTTCCGCGGTGCTAGGTCCAGGAATGGAGTCCCCCTACATGAGTATTGCGACGATATTGATCGAATCTGCGGCGCTTTATGGCGCATGGTCACTCGCGTTTTTAATTCTCTGTGTCCTACAGAGTCCAGGACAGACAGTCATCTTAGCGACGATAAGCCATATTCAGGTGAGCTGCCGCAAGACTAGGCATACATGGATCTAATTTAACCAACGTATTTTATAGGTCATCGCACCGTTGCTGATCATACTCTGGATCGCTCGCGGCAATGCATGGAATTCTCGCAAGACGTTTGGCGAAGACGAGGATGAACCCCATTCGGACGGCGCTGTGAAGCTCGGTTTTAGTTCTCGGCCTGCCCGTACCGCGTGTGAGCTTGGCGTGGACGACTTCCTTCCGAATACGAGCCGGAATGCGTCATGGAGTACGGTAGTCGGAGGTAGCGGGGCTGGGCACGCAGACGGTGACGGCGACGTCAACGTGATCGAGCTTGGGTTATGCGGCTCTGGACCGTCGAGTCTCATTGACGATCTAAAAACATGACGGGTAAGATAAGAACAAGACAGGAGATGAAGGGGACGGAAGATGTCACGCCGTGTACCAGAAAGCGCTTCCTGGGATGCACACACGCATACCACTTTGGACCAACTTTGAGCACCTTGCCTCGTCTGGAGGCTATCCACTCGTTCGTTTGCTTTTTTTGTTTTGCTTCCTTGTCGACATTGTTGAGATACCTACGTACATATCATACCTATACCCACCCCCGCAGAGTTGGCGACTATTGTCGATGTCCTTGTTCTTTAGCATTAGCAGACATTGTACTACGCTCCAAATCTTTCATTGTTGTATACTACATAGCGTCTACTCTAAATGACCAAGAAACCTGGTGTACTACAGACTTGACGGTATACGATCGATCAGAGTGAAAGGACGGTGAAAGGAAGGTAAAAAGTATGGTATAAAATGATGCCAAATATAGACCAAACGTCATGCCTGTCAGTTCATCGTCTGAATCCGCTCCACGCCCGCCTTGAGTGACTGTAATATCTCCAAATTCGCTTGCCGTTTCGTTTCGATTGATCCCCCAAGGGCATCCTCCCACCACCGTTCTCCCGCGGGTACATCACGCCATTTGCCTTGAAGGAAAGCACGAAAGTCGGCCATACTCCCCTGAGGGGGAACCCGAATCGATTGGGACTTGATCCAATTCGGCGGGGGGTTGGCATGTGAGTACGAACCCATACCCGCATCCGTGGCCACACCGTCGACATTGTCGACATCACCGTACGGTTTCGTGAAGCCTTCCGATGCGAGGACGATAGCAGGTGGGACGGTGATGCGACCCTGTTTGAAGCAGTTACGGGCGACGGCGACGCAATGCAAGATCGCCCCATCCGGTTCAACAATCGGAATCCGTCGGGTGCTCCCAGTCCCGTTGGTATCTGGGTGGATGATGGCGGCGACGGCATGTTCGACGTCAACAGAACCACCTTGGGTGGAGGTGTCAGCGGGGGTGGATGAAGTGCTGGACTGAGACGAGTAATCGGTGGCCTGTCGACTACTAGGATGTGTCACGAAGCGCGCGATAACATATATCTATAGGGGAAAAAGTCATCTGTCAGCGTTTCAAAGACGTTTCTGTTCAGGACTTGGAAGCTACCCATTTATGGTCCCAGGCTCCGATCGTCAGTCGTACTTCGTACCTGGATAACGGCGTGATTTCGCGAAGGAAATGATAGTGGGTTGCTGGGAAAGTGAATGAGGTTGTCGGTCAGACTTATCCAGACCGTCGGTGCTTGCGAGGTGCGCGCTTACCACCGAGTAGCATCACCCCACCGCTATGAACCCAGGCAGGGAACCACTGGATGAGCGCCTTTCCACGCCCTGCATCGAATGCCTACTTGCATGATTGACTAATCCGTGAAGGGAAATAAGACAGAGACGTACCTTGGCATAACTCGAGTTGCTGAGGTGCATGAACCCGTCAATATCATCCAAGGCTAGAGAAGGATGAGCTCGTATACGAACGTATTTTCATCGAGTTGAGGAGCGTACTTGCCCACCGCCTGTACACCGCATCGATTTCGAACGGATTAGCGCCTACGGGCGAGAGGCTTTCAGCCCATGCAAAGTACGCGCGTGTTCGTTCCTCCTTGGAGGCAAAGAGGAGACTGCACTGGAGCATCCAGGACTGTAGCTGCTTCGCGAATAAGGGCCAATACCCCCGAACTTTAGATAAATTGCGTGTTGAGCCCGACACTCTCCATACGCTCGGGACACAGGAAACTTACGATGCCATGCGAACGGTAAAGATCCAGCATTGGCAAATAGCACGATATAAGCGGCATACTTGAGGATAGATAACAGTTTAGGACGTGGTGAGCGGTCTAAGAGGAACTTGAGGCGTCTGTACAAGTCAGTGAGGTCTTTCCGGCCCGGACGCGTGGGTATAGCAGGTATCTTCGCAAGGAGAGCGAGTGCATCCTTGGGTATGTATGGTGGCATTGGAGACCTGTCCTGGTGGTTTTCCTGGCTCGGTTAGCTGTCCGCTTGTAAAAGGTCGAGGTTTTTGTACCGCCTCTCTGCCATGTCTCAATGTTTCAACCTACCGGGACTCGGAGATTTCCGGCGATCAAAAATGGAGCCTCAGGCTAATACCTCAAAGCTTTTTCAATGCAGCGTCAACGATCAACCCATAGAGTCATGACTAGAGATTTTTGGTTTGGTTTGTGCTTCCTCAAGTCGGGTACTAATAATATTTTCCAACTCGGAGTCTTATAAGATCTCACTTTGTGGACTCGACCCAACACACCGATCAGGAGCTAACACTTGTAAGTGTACACCTTACATGACAGGCTAACTTAGACACGTGAAAACAGAGAGGCTCCCCTAATCACATGTGAGTGTTGATTGCTTTCTAATCGAGCAATCTTCGTCTACATATCCCCCAAATGATCCAGCGTCATCGCTTTCCAAGTAGGGTTGCAGTCCGCTCCATGCACACCTTGAGCGACTCCAATATCTCCAAATTTGTCTGCCGCCTCGTTTCGATCGATCCCCCAAGGGCATCATCCCACCATCGTTCGCCCTCGGGCATCTCACGCCATTTTCCTCGAAGGAAAGCACGGAAGTTGTCCATACTTCCTTCAGGAGGAACTCGAAGCGATTGAGACTTGATCCAATTCGGTGGGGGGTTGGTGTGTGAGTACGTACGCACGCTCGTACCGGTGGTCGCGCTGCCGACGTGGTCACCATCACCATACGGTTTCGTGAATCCCTCCGATGCCAGGACGACAGCAGGTGGGACGGTGAGACGATCCCATTTGAAACAGATCTGGGACACAGCGACGCAATGTAAGATGGCCCCATCCGGTTCGACGACCGGAGCTCCGCGTGTACTCCCGGTTCTGTTATTGCCCTGAACGATAGCGGCGACGGCCTGTTCAACGTCTTTAGCGGACCCATTTTGGGCGGGCATGTCGTTTGGGGTGGGTGGGGTGCTGGATTGGGGCGCGCGATGAGTGGCGCGTCGGCGGCCGGGCTGTGCGACATAGCGTGCTACAACATACAACTATGGAAGAGGTGAACTGTCAGCACATTCGAGACGATACCAATTGCGATACTACCACGAGTTGGAAGCATCGACGAACTCACCCATTTATGATCCCAGGATCCGATGGTAAGCCGGACTTCGAACCTCGCTAACGGAGGAATCTCGCGAAGGAAATGATAGTGGGTTGCTGGGGCAGCGAAGGAGTGTTACATTGGCGGGCTTGGGTGAGCGGGCATGAAGTGGGGGACCTACCACCAAGGGCGACTTGCCCTCCACTGCGACTCCAGGCGGGGAAACACTTGAGGGCTGCCTTTGAACGCGCTGAATCGAGCGCCTAGTTACAGGGTTGGTCACTTCGTGTTGTGTTTCACTCAGGAGAAGAGACGTGCCTTGGCGTAACTCGAATTGCTGAGGTGCATCCCGAACACGTCGATATCGTCGATGGCTGAAGAAGTATAAGTCCACATAGAAACGCATTATCATCCATTTGAAAGACGTACTTGCCCATCGCTTGTATACCGTAGTGAGCTCGAATGGATTGGCGCCCACAGGCGAGAGATTTTCAGCCCATGTGATGAGCGCATGCGTTCGTTCCTTCTTGGAGGTGAACATGAGCTTGAATCTGAGTATCCAGTAACTTAATTTTGCGACGTATATGGGCCAGAACACCCGAACTACAGAAACATTGCTGAGTACAGAGGAAAAAAAGGGTCGCGTGAGACTCACTGTGCCATACGCACGGCCAAGACCCAGCATTGACGAGAAGTACGATGTAAATGGTATACTTGAGGATGGAAAGCGGTTTGGCGCGCGGTGAACGGTTCAAAAGGACTTTGAGGCGTCTATACAGTTGCGCGAGGTCCTCTCCACGCGCTGTAGCGGGTATCTTTGCAAGGAGAGCGAAGGCATCCTTGGGCATATGTGGCGGCATTGGATGCGGATGTTACAGTCAGACACCGGCAGAATTTTGTCGTCGTCTTATTTATGTAACCCCGGAGGTTTTTCGGTATGAATCAGAAACTCAAAGGTTTTGTCGGCGCCAATTCATAAGTTTCAGCTCATTCGAAGCACCCAAGATCAGCCAACCATCGAAGCCAATATCTATGGAAATCTGAATGTCGGTTCGATGTTTCTCACGTGCGGCTTTTCTATGTATCCTTCACCTCAGCGAGCCCGCCGTTCTGCAAGATAACCCACCTGCTTATTTCGAGATAAAACGCACCATGGTTACCCTCATTGAGAGCGAAAACAATACCTGTTTCAGTTCTTCGTCAATCTCCCTGTTCTCAGCCAAAATTTATGGCTTGGTTCAACTCGGGTGAGTACGTGCGCTGTTGGTCGCACGGAGGGCCCAGCTGAGCACTAGCACTTCTCTTAGTTACCCTCACGTCCGGTCACGGTGGTCTGGAAGTACCGCGACTCGTCAATCCTCAAGCCTGCCACTTCCACTCGTCCTTGTGTGATGACGAGGAGAGCGTATGCCTTTACGAGGCGACCATGTCGCTTGAACTCGCTTCCGCTCTGCGCCACTAGCGTGACAGGGAAACGAATCTATGTTGGGGTCCTTGCGCAGTGCCGATTCCAGTCTGACCTCTGTCGCTTAGTCCTCCATCCTTGCGATGTAGTGCTTGTGGCCACCTGGATCATAATACATCACTACACCAACGCATCCATGTGAGCTCGTCTGCCATTGACAGATCACTCTGGATCGACTCTCGGAAGCCCTCGATCATGTAGTGGACTGGGGAGCAGGGAGGCACGAGCTGTGCCACAGTGCGATGTCTTTGGACAAGCGACGTAAGCGAGCGGCGGCGCGCCTTGTCTTTGCGCCACCACCTCGTCGCTCGTCCTCCCCGCACCGCTCGTCCCCGCCTGTTTCGGCGCGGACGTTCTCGGGTTAGAGCGACGTGCCATGACTCTCAGTCATACACCCTCTTCCCCTCCTCCCTGATGCTGTCTCAGGTTGAGGCCGACGCGCACCTGACGCCCAGTCATGCGCCGTCTCTTACAAGGCTGCCGTGCACTGATGCCCAGCCTTCCACTCTCCTCCCTGACGCTGTCTCAGGTCGAGGCTGACGCACACCCGACGCCCAGTCATGCGCCGTCTCTCTTACAAAGCTGCCGTGCACCAATGCCCAGCTTTCGGCCCTCCCCCCTCCCTGACACTGTCTCAGGTCGAGGTTGCCCACCTGACGTTGCCTCAGGTCGAGGCTACTGCGCACTTGACACCCGGTCACGTGCCCGCCTCCTACTTGCCGGGTATGCCGCTTCGCTACATGCGTCGTCGGCCACTCCTACACCATGGGTATCGCAGCTCACGCCCTACCCGGCAGGTCGGACTCCGGTCCCGGGCCGAAGAGCGCTCCGCCCTCTTGCCCATCCACTCCCTCTCTCGTCCATCCTCTCCCTCTCGGCCTCCTCCTCTCGCCGGCCTCGCGGGCAAAGCGATGTCCAAAGACCTCATCCAAGGTGCCTCTTACTCTGCGAATAATGTACAAAGTTGAACAAGGTCTTAAGCTCATCTTCTCAATCTGACACAAGTAGCGAAGAGCTCGAACACAACCTCCTTTGACAAGCGCCTATGTAGAATAATTATTGCCTAACAAACATGGTACAGCCGAAGTCAAAAGATACTGTTCCTCGGCACGGATACAAATCAACAAGTGAATTTACCGCAAGTCTATCTGTATGCTTTCGTTGACATCCTAGAGGGCCGCCGTAATCTGGTCTGGCAAGCCGGCCAGATGTTCCTATCAATCCAGGAAATGTATGAATTGCGGGGTGTTTTGCGATCTTGCCTCCGTCTCTGACCAGCGATACGAACGTTCAGGTGGATGGATCGAAGGTGGTCTAGTAACATACCCGAAAGTAATTCAAGCACACGGACTGATAGTTTCATTGGCCAGTCTGTACACATCGTTCCAACGATCCTTGTATACCTCCCAGTTTGGCGGGCGAGCCTTTTCGAAATTATCCCAAGCACTGAAGTAAAAGTACCAGCAAGGCGCGATCGCAGCAAAGAAAGCAGCGACCGCCGGTACGGAATCTGCTTCGATAATGGAGTCGAGGACGTTGATGTAAAACGTGGGTGGCAACTTTAATCCATGGTTCGCCAACGATTCACTTGCAGGGGTTTTGGTATAACCTTGCGTGTCGATGGCGAGGGAAACCCGGCTGAGCGACCGACACGTCTGCAAAAGCTGCAGAAGACCGTCTGGTGTGATTCCACCTGGCGTGTTCCAACCAAAGCCTGCATTTATGGCGAGATGTTCGATGTGCGGCCACGCCGATGCTAACGCTAGCAAGTCCCTGTCCGTCAGGCCCACTTTCCACGCGATATTGACCTTTATGCATTGTAGATTTCTGAACGCCACGCACGGCAGCAACTCTTGCAAGTGAAGCAGGAGATCCTCCGAGAAAACGACGTTGCCCGAGGGAGATGATTGAATCAACCACAGATTCTCAACCGTTCGACCAGCATCGGAGGTCTGAATAGCAGTAAAGAAAGAGGAGAGCTCGTGCTTGGAAGGACAGGTGTCAATGTAGGCGGCGAAAGTGGTGATAGTAGGCAGCCGAGCCTGAGAGAGTAACCGTGATGCCGGCTCCAATGATTCGGAATTTAATCTGAGGTCGTGCAACGTGGAGAATACAAGGTGCGGATCGGAGCCTGGGGGTGGGAATGTAGCACTCAGCGTGAAGCTAAGCCATGTCAACGCAGGCATGCGAGACAAATGCACAAGGTCGTCCATGTCCAGGAGAACTTGAGGACAATCCAAAGACCTGAGGTTTTGCCAGCCGCGGATATAGTTGGGTTCAAATTTGCCGAACGTGGCTTGATCAAGCTCTTGCACACGAATGCAAAGTCTCCTGATTTTTGGGGAGAACTTGGGAAATGATTGGAGAGAGTTCTGGAATACATGTAGATTCTCGAATGTGATGTCGAGAGAAACCAACGATGGGAAGGGCAGGTGTGACAGAGGCATGGATTTCTTTGCGAATCCACAATGCAGAAAACGAAGATTTGGTAAGAGCGGCCCAGCAAAAGGAGGGTTCGATAAGGTTGACACGGACTCGCAGTCGAGTCCCCTTTGGCAATTGTATATGAAGTGGATGCGACGTGTGTAACTTCGAAGGATCTCCCACTCGTCCTGCGTAAGTGGGCTGCTAAACGAATACTAAGTTGTTTGGAAGGGCAGAGACGCATGAAAGATTTTCACTATCAAACAGCGTGTGAGGCATAGTCGGAACCATCTTACCTCCACTGAGGATAGTCGATGAGATGCATCCGGAAGACATTGGGCGATAGGGGATAAGTTGGGTAGAACTTCCCAAAGTGCATCCAAAGCCGGTTCCTTGAATGCACGACATGTTCTAGCCAGGATTGCGAGATTGGATTTCTCTCCTGACCAATAAGGACGATAGTGACCAAAGATATTGGCAAGGATCTCTTGTATCTCGAGAGCGTGATGCATCGATGCGACCTGACAAACAAGCTTCAACCAGCCAGTGCCACTTCAATTTAGTCAAACAAATCAATAGACACATCACAAAAAATAATCCCCACTTCACATCACACTCGGCACCTCCATTCCCTGGTCGAATCGCAGCCCCGCCAACATGACCGTATCACCCGCGACATCGTTACCACTCATCGTGACGCACGACACCTTGCTCGCAAATCCCTCACCTACGTCAACACGTCGACCCGACCCAGTGTCCCCATTCTTGACTGCCGGTTCTAAAGTGTACATACCCCATGGCTCACCCTTTTCTCGGTTTGCAAATACGTTGAACTGTGCCCGGCCATCAACATGGTCAGTCGAGACAAACACAGCCCAATCCGTTGCATCCAGCGTCCCCACTACTGCGAGGAAGAACCCGTGTCAGGTTCGACAAACAACTATAGTATAACGTTTCGCTCACCAAGAATCAAGTCTTCTCGTTGGATAGCATGGTGTGGCACGCACACTTCTAGAATGAGCTCGGCGTGCTGCTTGAACCACGTAATGGGTACATCCAAATGGTCCATATATCGGTGTACCGTCTTTTCTACGCATAAATGTGCCGACGGCTTCCCCTGCACGAGTGGAAACGCGTACTGACGTGCAATTCGTTCCCTACCCGATTGACTTCAGTAATGCTGACGTGATTTCCAAGGCACGAATACGTACGGGTGCGACCGATCGCCTCTCGTCTTGAAAGTCAAAAACCCGGAAATGGCGTCGAGACCACGCTGTGCCACGCTCCGCTTCCCCTCCTCCCGCTTCTGGATCTCAAACTTGCCATACCCATATATGGACGGCAACTGACGGAGGCGCTCGTCCCAACTCTGGAGAGGGTTGATTGCATTGAACAATGTGATAAACTCGCCCTTGGAGAGGTATCCAACCGCCCCGAGTTCCACCCCTGTCGGAGACCACAGAGGAAACGTCACTGCAAACCAACACATCCTGATTCAGGACCTCGTATACTTTCAGAGAGAGACAAACTCACACGACTCGTGGAATGTATGGTTCAATCTTGCGACCAGGCGATAGTTTTTCTCGTTCTTCGCGTTCATGTCCAACTTGTTCGTCGGGGAAGTTGTGGGCGTGTCGTCGGGGTACTCAAGGACACCCGATCTCACTTGCGTCGAGATCCTCACAACCTTTGTGTGGTTGCTCGCTTTGACGTCAAACACCGAACCATTTTCGAGGGCTGGTGCGGGACTGGTCAGTGACACGTCTATCATGCCATCCACGGTCTCTTCATCAGCCTCAGTCCTCATACTCTCAGAGGCAGTCTCATACTGTCCGTCCGCAGGCGAAGACTCGGTCGACGACATCGGCACCGACACAGAACTATTCAAGGATGGTGAAGCATGGAGGATTTTAGGGCTGCCGTGGCCATGAAGTGACCAAACTTCTTCCAGCGCGGCAGAGATGGTCGCAAACATAGGTCGAAGCTCAGGTTCGCGAACCCAGCAAGATTCCACCAGATTCGTGACCGCCCTGGCAGTGTTGTCACTCCCAGCAGGCACTAGAATTGGTGGGCGCTCATCTTTGTCTACAGGGAAGTGACTCTCAACGTCAGCTGTCACATTCATCACAGACAAGTGCGCCTACCGATCACGAGATGTTGAATGGTTCTGTCGTCCAATGTCGGCCAGGGGAGGTCACCCATACCGAGTATCTCGATGCAGCATATCGCAAACGCGTACACATCCGCAGCGTTCGTCGGTTTGCTATCACCCATCAGCGCCTCTGGTGACTTCCACCGAACGTGATCTAAGAATGAAGGCAGTGTAAGCTTCCACGTATGTAAACCCATTCCCAACCACTCACGAGACTCAGGTTGTCCACATGATCGATGTGCTTCCGACTTGATTTCGCGCTGGCCAAAATCAGAGAGAACACATTGCCCATTCTCGTCGACCAGCACGTTCGCCGCCTGTCAAGGGTCAGCAGCCGGAATTAATGTGTTATATTTATCTACGCACCCTTAGGTCTCCATGCAATACTCCACATCCATGCAAGTATGCCATTCCCTTGGCGATTTCATGCATAAACCTCAGCAGGTCCACACGCACCATTGCCTTGTCTCCCACCACCATTGATCCCACGAGCTTCGTACGTCTGAGCGACGCCACGAGGTTTTCGCCACTGCAGAACTTGCTTACGAGAAACCATGGTTTATCCCCCACCGCGCTACTTGCACCATACAACGGCAACACGTTCGGATGATCGAGCGTGTTCCATGTCTCAATGTAGCGCACGAACGTCTCTCGCGAAACACTGTGTGCCAAAACCTTGACCACAACATTGAGTTTCCGCCAATGGGCGAGGTACACGTCGGAAAAGAACCCCGCGCCAATCTTGCGCGTTCGAATAACCTCGTATCTACCCGACACGTGTACATCGTGCATCAGCCAGGGCGCAAGGAGAGGTTATAGGGACATACCTTGTAATCGTCCAGCTCGGCAGTTCAGACGCACAAACTGTGCCAGCGCCCTCGCCGAGATCTCCCTGCTCCCCCTCTCCCTGAGACTGCTTCGTGACAGTGCCTGTCAGCCTCATCATTGCTTCGATCCCACTCTGCATGAATTTCCTATCCAGCTCGGTAGACCCCATACCATGCGCTCTGCGTTCCAACGCAATGCGCTGGTTCCCAGCCAACCCCGCATTCTTTTGGCCTAACATTCGTCGGAGCGTCTCGGCAGCCTCAGGAATCTCCCCCCGGGCGACCTGCAAACAACGGACCATCTCCACGTCATTTTGTGCATCCAGCGCCCCCGCCAACGTTCCCTGGAGAGCTGCCTCGTCAACAGCGGCGTCCACAGAGTCTTGAGCGCGATGCGCCTCCTTGAGCGCCTTCATCAATATTGGTGTTGCTGGATACGTGGCCATAGTCTCCGTTTCCCTTGTCAACATCTTCGTCGTAGTTGTCTTGGTTTCCTCTACCACGAACGCAGTTTTTGTCGGGGTCGGGGTCGGGAGTGCAGACAGAGTGGAGTTCGTCAGGTTTGACGGGTTCCCAGATGGCAACATGGACGGAGTTGGCGTGTTCCGTCCGGATCCAGACCCAACGCTCGTCAACGTCAGTTTGTCCAGGGTTGACGAAAGACTTGTCGTCGTCGATGGTGACTGTACTGGTGGTCCATATGCGGGAGGAGGCATCGGATAGCTACCTTCGTCCTTACCTCCTTCGCTAACAGTCAAATCCTGGTGCCTGCCTGCGCTCACTGGCGCGCCATCTGCTATGAGTCCCAGAGCATTCTCTGTCGGTAACTCCGTCACCACCTCTTGTCGACGTTGTTGGCCAAACAGCATCGCATACTGCCTTTGAATAATCTGATGGTCCAGCGACAGTAGTGCCTGCGCTTCCTGTGCATAACGCTTCGATTCATACATGGCGGTGTATACCTCGCGATATGTGCGAATCTGAACAGACAGCTAGCATCGGCGACCGTCAATCCCTAGGCACGATGACTAAAGGAAATAAAAGATACCCACCCCAAACCTCGAAGCAGCGTCCGTAATGGCATCGTTGCACGCTTGGAGTTCCCTCGCAATCTCTTCTCTCCTTACATAACGCTTCAAAAATGGCCGGTGGAGTTGCGTGTCAAGAAATGTCTTGATCTGAACACACGACATTAGTCGAGAAGAGATTAACAACACATAGACACACCTGTGCAAGTGCACCGCACAAGCGTTCGACAGGTTCGGCTAGGGCGGCTTGAACGCCAGTTTCGTCAATGTCGCACCGAACAGAATAGAGAAGCGTTGCACAGCGTTCCGCGAGACGCAAGCAAGAGAGACGGTTCGTCTTTGTGATAACATTAGAAGGTGAATATATGCGGGTCCGAGTCAACGGAGCACTCACATCCACCTTTTGACATGCGTCCCAAACAATCAACAATGCCTTGGCCGCTTCCTCAAGTCCGGGAAGAGGAGTGAACGCGAGAAGGTCTGCGGATACAGAGAGGGTATCCTTGAGCACCGGTGCGAGTTCGTGACCAACAAACATCGCTGACATGGGTTCAACAACAAGAATACCGCATAGATCAAACTCAATGACGTACCCGATTCCTTCGCCTTGACGAGTCCCTCGCCAACAGGCGATAGCATCGCGATGGTCGCAGCTGGCAAGATAGACGTAATCGCTATCGCAACACACTATAATCCTCGTGCATCAATATCCAAGAAAAGTTAGCGCGAAAAAGCAAACCTTTTCAGCCCTGCTATAACCCACTTGTTGTGCCTGCTCGTCCAACACATCTCCATTCTTCGTTCCAGCACGCGCAAAAATGGAACCGTGCTTTGATATGTCCTTCTGATGCGTTTGGATGACAGACTGCTTCGAATCCGCACCAGGGCACACCGCGGCGTCCACGCCGTCCACGCGCTCTCGACAAACATCTGCACAGTGTTCACTGGTACGGCTGCTCATATCCTTGCTCTGTCGTTTCAAAGTGCTTGCCGAGTTCCGCCGTCCCCAAAATGTTCTTGAACGACGCTCCTCGCGCTCTGCTTCCTCAATTCCGATGCCGAGCGAACACAAGGAAGGACAAGTACTCGTGTGAGAGTGGGACGAGGACATCAAGAGTGATTGTGATTGGGACTGCGATGGGCCAGACATGCACGAGACGTACGACGTCGACGAGTGCGTCGATGCATTGCTGAATCGACGATTGCGCCCACCAGTAGGGTCGTGTTCATGTATGCCGTCTCCGAACACCTGACCTCGTACGGGCATCTGAGCGGCAAAGTCGCATCAACTACAGAAGGTACGGGAAGAAAGTATTCACTCACGGTGCCATCATGCATAAATATACCCGTGTTCTCGTGCAAACAGCCTTGCATGACAAAATTTCCCTCCATAAAGGGTGGTCCGACGTTCACGTATCCAGAAGCATCATTCGGTATTGCAACCCCAGGTGCCATCGATATTGGTACGGCCCGAGGGATAGGAATTCCCTCCATCTCGCAGCCAGGATGGACACCCGTTGATCCATGAACAAAGCCCATGGTTGTCGGATCTGCAAACCCAGTACCTGGACCTCCAACGCCATCAAATGACGCACGAATCTCGTCATCCAAAAACGCGCCAGGGCCGCCCACTCCGCGCCCAAAAGGCTCTCGAAACGTCAACGATGCAAGCTGAAAGGCCCCCCTACCAATTGCGCCACTGGGCTCACCAGCAAAGTGGGCAGCGCAGGGATCGCATGGTCCCTGAGACTGCTGCATGGTAGTATCCCAGTCGTCGAGCCATCCACTTCGTCCACCCCACCACCGGATGGGGGCTTCATTCAGAGGAGTCGCGTCGCCCTTGATCGCGGTCGTGGTATCTTGGATGAACGATTCGCCGGCGGGTACGAGAATCGGACGTATGGGTGACCTTGGACGCGATTGGGCACCCAATGAGATGCGTCTAGTACGCGGACCATCTGGAGGAGACGACGCAACTTGGATGGCATACGAATTTCCAAAGGATTGTTGAATGAGCGATTGGGTACGAGGGAAACGAGAAGACGGTGACGGAATCGTTTGAACAGGGGAACCATGCGGAAGATGGAAATGTGATTGGGTGGGATGGGGTGGGGAGCAAAGTGGACGAGTTTGAAGTTGAGGATGGGTCTGCGTTAGGAGAAGTCAGAGCATGTACACACGGATGGTCGGGCACATGGAACTACGTACACCATGCATCGGGACCGGTGAGCCTTGCTTGGGACTATTGGAAGGTGACAAGGGACGTGGGCTGCGATACACGGCGAACTGGGATGTGGCTGCAAGGGGAGATGATGCAAGAGGAGAAGAACTAGGGAAAGGCACTCCCTGCGCAAACGGACTATTGCTTGGGGTGGGATGGTGTGCATACGGTGCACGATGTGGTTGGAGAGGTACAGAACCAATGACGGGGGATAGCTCAGGGGGCGTACACGAGCGAGGGGAATAAGAAAATGACGAAGTACGCGACCGAGCGACACCTGGCGGTGACCGTGGAGAAGAAGTAAACCCCGACTCTGGACGCTCCCTGAGCGGGGAGAGAGTATCCGAGATCTCACCGACTGGCGAGTTACGTGGAGTGTGTCCCGCAGGAAGGGGCGGAGAGAACGAATTGGAAGAGGGGTTGAGAGGAGAGGGAAGACGGGGGGAAGAGCTCTGATAAGAAGCCACGCTCGTCGGGCGGGGCGAGCGCATGGATGAAGTAGACATGGGCGTGTAGTCAATCTGAGGTGGTAAAAGAAGCAAAAGAACAGGATACCAACAAAATACAATGAGGGGTTTTTATACGCCGAGGAATACTTATATGTTGGCAGGTGGCCGGGATCGCGGAATCATATGACGTCGACTAGCCCGAATACAAAGTGTTGCTAGTCCAAGCGCTCACCAGATTGGAATGCTAGCACTAGGACTAATCATACCCTGTTTACCAACCGATTAACCTAGTTAGTATAATACCAGAACCCACAGCAAGCTCACCCAGTAAAACCGCAGCAGCGGCAGCGCTGCCCGCAACGCTCATTGTCTCAAACGGGAGCGGTGGGTTCGGTTTGGAGTTCTGAGTGTCATGTCACTGGCATGTCAGTGCTGGCTAGACGCTGGTGACCTAGGAGAGGCGGATCTAGCAAGTACTACGTTGGTCAACGTTAGCACCAACCACTGAGCGTCTCTCAAACTGAAAAATCTCCCACTTGTATATCCTCTCACCCGATATAACCTCTCCTAATCCGGTCCGCACACCGGCACCACCCCTGCATAAGAACATAATGTGTCAGTGCTCTGGTACGCCGGTTCATTCTGACGAGTTGCCCAAACATCTGACCTCGGACGGGGTGACAAACGCAACTCTCGCAAATCGATCCACCGGGTGTTCCGCGTATTCCAACAGGCCCCACGATAGTTTCGGCCTAACGGCCAGTACCTTGTTAGACAACACCAAATAAGCTTCGAGCCCATTAGGCTCACAGCAACTTTCTGTACGAATCTAAGTTGAAGGCGAGGAAGCGACGGTTGCATGCAATGGTATCCAACGACTCGGAGTGATCGGAGTTGGATTCTTCTGTGTTTCCCTGATCGAAGCGCCGCGCGCCAGCCTTGGTTGATTGGGTTTACATTAGAATCGGAAGCCTAGCTTGTGTACAAATAAAGGGTAACCTATTCTACGTCGACGACGACGACCTGAACTTCATCCCTATTTATGTATCTTTGAGAAAATAACCGCCCTCTGCTACCATCAAAAGAGACGATCGACACATATCCCGTGTCTTTGATATGGTCCCATTCAGGAAGCAGGAGCTCCCCGAACGTGATTTTGCATTCATCCTGGGTGGCATCAACGGTGAATTTCATGATGGGCTCGTCCAAACGGGGAATGGAAGAACATCGCTTTGTATAGAAGCCTCTTAAATGCCCGTCGTCAGAGCAATCGACATAACAAGGCCCAGACAGAGTTTTATCGAGTGTTTTATCAATTACCTCATCTAGAGCAGTGGTAAAGGTGATCGGTAAGACGTCGTCGCCAGAAGACTGGGGGAGCATCAGGTCTTCGCAGACGATATTAAGCTGTTCCTCGACCTGGCAAAGTTCCAATAACCTTATGTTGGTGGATCCGGTCACCGGGTCAACGACGGAATTTCGAAGGAGGACAGTCCAATCAAAGGGTTGGTATGAAGAGCCTTCATGAGAGAGGCGGAGGACACCTCTGTTATTCTGGATGAATGATCCATCAGCAGGAATCGTGAATACTTGTTTGAGGGAGCGGAGCCCTTCCGGAGACATATATCTGGAGAGGGTGATTATATGCGTCTTTGTGAGCACGACTGATTCGGTAGGTGTCCGAAAGGTGTTGCACCAGGATCGTATGTGGTCTCGCCGCTCTTTCTAGTTTATAGTGAGGGGGTCATATTCGTTATTTATATTGACCACTACATACCAGGGCAAATCGAAACTTGGGGAAATCGTAGAATGTGCGTGTTCGCGTGTCGAACACCAGGTTTTGCGCCGGGATATAGAGGAATGGCGAACTTCCACTTTGTAGTTCAACGTTGCGACCGAGTTTATGTTCGGGAAGAGGGATATCCAATTCGGTAAGATCGCACAGTTGGTCTGACTTATCGTTCATTCGAAGCTCTAAAAGCCTCCTGTAAGAAGACGAAAAACATCAATAATGTGCATGCGAAGATCCCTTCTCGTGGTTAACAACAAGAGACGTACCAGAACGGTATATCCGGGTCCTCGTGGCTCAACAGCACATACACGAGGCACTGTCCTCGCTCGGATGTAACCGAACACGTATCCCAGCTCTCCACCGGCTCCTCATGCTCCCATATTACCTGCCGTCTTGGCTTGACACTGGGGTCAACGTCGTATAAAACGAAACGCGTGGCCGATTCGCACAAGACAATCCATCGTCCACCAAGGAGTTTGATAGGGCCCATTGGCTGTCGCTTGGCTCGAAACTCGACGTACGACGTGTATCGCATAGGCCGCGTCATCCACGAGTGTTCCAACTTCTCCGTTCGTACCAGCGCTTGCTCAAGATACTTGGCCGATTGGGATGAAAACGGACCAGGTGGACGAGGTAGACAGGAATTCGCATACAAATCCCTCCAGATGGAAGTCTCGTAAGTAATGGCGTAGAACCACTTTGAAACCTGCGAGGAACAGTGTACATGAGCTCGATTAAAGGTCCGGCAAAAGAAAGCAGGCTGACCGCTCGCCATCGGACGACGTCTCTTAGGTTCGAATACCTGAGAATATGACAGACAGTCTCAGCTGGTAGGTTACGGGAGGTCTCCATGGAGAGAACTGGTGTACGTCAAACTGTGGGGTCTCCATATCTTGTCTTGTGTATTTAAGCGCGACCTGGCCCAGGGCGACGGGTGTGGATGATCGTTGGTGGAAGAGTCCACCCACCCACGTGACCGACCAGGCTCCACTCCACCCAGTCGCAGCTCGCGCGCATCCACACACCAATTTGCCAGGCAAGGGTCAGTGCGTAAGCGTGACGTGTTTGGGTCTGGATTTCGATTCCTTTGACAGAGTCGGCAGCAGGGGGCAGAATCTGGCAAGTCTGTACACCCCGAGTGATGGGACGCCCGACTTTGCCCTACAATAATTTGGACCCTTGTTTGAATAACACATTTTCAACTAGGGCAGTGTCGTCCAGTCCAGACGTTCTCCTTTGCGATTCCCGTATATCCCGCGGATACCGCCGCGCGGACCTAGCATCGTATGGAAGCGGTCTGCATGCTCATGAGTGTAATCGTCTCCGAGATCTTACGAGGCAGAGTCTAGTCTGCGTCCTGCCCCGGGCTCCACATCCATGGCACCCATTCTAGTTCCTTCATGCTGACCGTAAGCTCCATCCAAGGCTAGTTTCTCATCTTTGTAAGCAACGCGTTTGCATCTATTTCATCCGTGGATATCTAGAGGCCGTCCATATAGTCTACGTTGTTATTGGCATGCGTACCAACCTTTCATGCCTCTGAGACGACCGCTGGGAATGGCTCATTCATGGTCATTACGAATGCAATCAGAAGACTATGTGCAACTTTACAATACTATCGACAACATCCAACACTGCGTTGCTCAGTACATGTATTCGGAATGATATACACATGAACTCCAGCGTCCCGATGGCGCGGTTGACGACACACTCAATGTTGAGCACGACGTGGTGTTGGATCTTCAGCCGTTCACATGGCAATCGTGAATCGGATAACGAGACAGTTGGTAAGCGTCCAAGAGGATTCTGCATGGTTGTCATCATCGCCGGGGTCCCTTCCACATAGCTATACGGTGTTCAATCTCGGCTAAGTTCATTTAGTACTTTGTCAGCGTCGAGGACATGAGCGATAATTATTCGAGGTAAGGAGCGTACCATCGGAGCCATTCCCTGATTTATTCGACCGCTTGGTAGTAAATAAGTGTGTCGAATGAAATGACGTATGACCAAACCTTTGAATCGTCTTCAAACTTTTCTCCAAAAAGTTTCTTGCCTGCTCATTCGTCCTTGATGTGAAAGAAATCGCCTAGTTTTTCCCAGATCTGCGCACGCACGGCTTGAATCTTGGCCGTCAGAGTCTTCACACAGGGTTGGCAACGTTTAGGGTTTTTTCTATCCTTCGAGCTTTTCAGCAGCGCAAGAGGATCCGCGGATTGCAAACACTTGTCCAGTATGTCTTTCCACATCTCTTCTCCGTCGGCACATGATTCCCATCTGTTAGTCAGGCTATGGCGAAGATCCGCCGGGTTTATGCAACCGCGCAAGAAGTTTGCAAGTTCTGCCTTTCCTAACAGGAGACAACGAAAATCCTTCCCAGAGAGCAGTCCCCAGCGAGCGGTACGTTTTGTAGGATTTTGAATGCCTATAGATGGGTCCGCATGTGTCTTGTCCCAATCATCCAGGACAGAAAGACGTGAAAGATGATAGAATGCGGCAGGTAAAATACTGGAGATGTCGAATTGATGAGCGAGTTTGATAGCGGCTGCTGGTTCAGGGAGGTCGTCGTCAATACGGTCCGTGTCCGAGTCGCCTCTGATAGCAGCAATGTCTCTCTCGACTTTGTCCCAGTCACTCAGCGTCTGTGGCCAGTTGGATTCGAGGTGCCTCACAATCTGCGCCTGGATACGATCAATCCCATACTTCCTTGAGAGATCGAGGATTGGCGTGATGAGTTCTGGATAACGGGGGTTGCGAGGCATCCACGGTAAATCGCTGAAGGAAATCCGAACAGTAGTTATTTTTTTGCACGAGAAGACACCCAAAACTGAAGTAATCACCCTTGGAAATATAGAATATCGAGGACTGATCCAAGGTGATCAGCATTATCCGGCAAATGGATGAGGGGTGCTCCATCGTAGAAGTAATCGGCCGCGCTTTCACCTGTAGGGCGGGGTGGGTTGCAGACGTCGAACATATCCGAAAAGATGGGAGAGTGCCTAGAGAGAACTGACTTGTGGACACGGAAGAGCACTCGAGAATTATCTGGCCGAGGAACCAAGAGAACAACATTCCCGTCCATAAAATAGAGAGATCCGTGTTTCACCAGAGCGCTGTCGTTGTCCATGAATGCAGTGGGGAACTAGAAAAAAGCGAAAGGGTGAAAGCGGTTCGGACTCGACTCACTCGAGTGACTTCGTGAATCGTCGGACAGGGATGTTCGCCAACCAGCTTAGTCAACGTTGTCATCTGAATCACGCCACGCTCCGGCGCGTCCTTCTGTTCATCAAAGTTTAATTTTCACTTCGATCTCAGGTGCCCGGCTTAACTCCACTAGGTTTGAAGTGGTCTCGATATATAAATTACTGTGGATTCTCTGAACCTATCCGAATCCGAGACAACATCGCTCAGGGGCTCCCTGTGGGACGCTGCGTTTCTTATCAACCGTAACACCATCATAGACACCTAACAAAGTACGCGTTACTACGAGTGCCCAAGTTATTTGATATCTACGACCGCGACATCCACAAAACCACGCAAACGCCAATCGTGTCCATTCTTGAGGAAACAGCACCTCCCAACGATACCATCAAACGAGAGCACCGAGAAATGTGGAGGCGCTTCGTTATGAATCCACCCAGGCAGTGCGGCCTGGCCTACTGCAGCGACACACTTGTCCCCGGTGGCATCGATGGTAAACTTGGTGATCAGGGATGCGTTCGCATTGTTATTTTCAGCACGATTCCTGCAAAATCCTCGCACATGGCCATCATCCGACGCCTCGATGTGGTACCCGGTTGGAGACATGATGGGATCGTGGATCCCACTCTCGACTGTGAAGATATCGTTCACATTGATAGACAATGCGAGGATGATGTTGGAGTGGGATCTTGGGAGGGTGAGATCGACACAAGAAAAGTGTAGGCGATTGCCTTCGGGTTGTAGTCGTAGAAACCTCAAGCTCGTGAACTCGGTTACGGAATCAATGGTGGAGTTTCGAGTCAGGGCGAGGTTCGCGAGATGATTAGGTGTAATGCCTTCATGGGATAGGCGGAGAACGGCTGTCGAGTTGCCAGCTGGACGGCCTTCGGGGAGAACGAATGCTTGAACGAGAGTCGAATCCACGGTGGAAGAGGATACGGCGGGCCTCTGAGTGTGATGAGAGACGACAATGATATGTGTATTTGTGAGTAAAACTCTGCGAGGAGCCACGAGAAGCTGGTGGGCATGTATTTCAACCTGGGTTTTCGTGAGTAATATGTGGTAAACAGTGTCGAAAACGACCTACCAACTCAGTGGCAAATTCAGGAAATTCATAAAAGGTCCGAGTTCGTGTGTCGAAAATCAAATCTTGGCCCATGAGATATAGAAAGGGCGTGTTGTCGCTAATGAGACAAACGGACCCCCCAAGGTACCTTGCACCCGTGGGGACATCCAAGGAGACTGAATAAGAAAGATTTCCAGATTCACCGTGCACTCGGAACTCTAGAAGTCTCCTGTTGAGTAGAAAATGAGTATTGGGACAAAAAGAACAAAGTACTGCATACCAAGATGCACGCCAGATGTCTTTGGTGTTCTTACGGAATACAACGTAGACCGAAAGTCCGCCAGTAGAGGTGACAGAAGTCACGTCCCAGAATGTTATCAGCCCTGTTTCCTCCCAGAGAACCTGCCGAGAGCGCGTCTCGATGTCGTGGAAGACAATCTGTCTGTAGGATTCGAACGTCATGAGCCATCTGGAATCAATAATTCTGGGTTGTCCTAAGGCCGATCCTTGGAGCCGTATCTGTGTACTTGAGACAGCCTGCATGGGTTGCGTGGTCCAGCATTCTTCTAATCGCTCCGATCGTATCAAAGTCTGTTCAAGAAAACGTGTGGATTGGAAAGAAAATGGACCAGGGGGACGAGGGAATCGTGCATTCGCATAAATTGTCTTCCAAATCACAGAATCATAGGTAATGCTGTGAAACGACTTTGAAACCTAGCAAGTCAACATCGAAGATGGGAAGTTAGGATATAGAAAAAAAAGACTAGAAAAGATTCATCTTACCAAGCGAAACTTGACAACATCTCGGGCGCCGAGGGAGCAAAGGATGCGGGAAATAATCTCTAGGGGAAGAGTATCAAGGCGTCGCAATTCCATGTGGCACAGCGCTCGAGCTAACTGGATCGTTATCTCTACCGCAGACGTTCTACAGTCTTGTCAAGAAGGCTCTTGAAGCGCTCCGAGTCTGTTCGGTGAGATTGAGTCAGTTGGGTAGTACCCCACGTAAGAGAGGTGCTTATCCTTCGGGGTCACTAAGTACGGAGCGCCGTGACTCCGGTTCTGCAGGCGGAAGTCCAGAATCGGGCCTGGACATGACGGTGGTCCGTCACGGCGTGCCCGCTGTCATTTGATATTTAGATGACCACCTAGTAGTTCTTCAATGTGCGGCTCCACGCAGGCCCGGAGAGTCCGATTTGAGAGTGAGCGATCAAAGTTCTTGGAAATTTTCTCACGTTTACCGGATCCGTCAGGACCGTCACCTTCTCCGCTTTGCCGTGAATTCGTGCCACTGGTTATAACTCCTAGGCACCTCCAATTATGCATGCTGTTGCCGGATACGCTTCATAATGGGTGCTCATGCATCAAAACGTACAATGGACCGTCTGCGCTGACCAGACTCTGGTACCAACGTAGTCAAATTTTCAGAACCAACACGTTCAGTTGTCAGGCAGTCTGCCAAACCTGCGCTCTCGTACCCCATGTTCTTTTGACAGTGATCAACCAAGCGCTGTTGGTAGACAGATCGCGAGTAGGTCTTGGATTTGATACAAGCCAACCAATCCTACCCACCTGAAGACCATGTGAGTCGATCCGTGCTTCCTCCCAGTCGTTCGACGAAGTTGGTCATCTGATATCATCGGCAACCCGCCACTATCACCTACAAACTCAGCCGTCCGACCAAGACGTCGAACCATCACTCTTGCGTTATCAATTCTCCGTCGGGTGACCCAATAGGATATCCGTGTCGAGTGATGTAACGTCACTGGACCCGGATATCATATTTTTAAGACGATCTATAAAAAACGATCATGAGTCGAAGATAAGTGTTTATTCTGGAGATCCGTACAACAACGCCCCTTGCTACACCGTATCACGACCACCTACGGTTGCATTCCAGGCGTACGTTCATTTTTCTTCTCTTCGTGAACTGTCGAGCCGTTTGTTTACTGACTTCGCGAACTTGTGGTCCAGTCCCACAGGACAACGTAATGGATCGGGTGTGCAATCATTTATGGAAAACTATCGCTCCTCCCTGCCAGTGCGAGCGAGAGCTGGAAGGCCGTCAATCAGCACTTTACCTTCGTGCCAGTTTCGGCATCCCAGTGAACCGAGATGCCGAATCAGGCAACGACGATGGAGTGTCCTGAGGATGAGCGGAGAAGTGAAACCTCAGACGAGAGATAGTAGGTGGTACAACAAAGTGCTCCAAGCCGTACGCAGATGCCCAATCCCTTCGAGTTCTTGACTGCAAGGCCGGATACTTATGGCAAGGCATCCCCTCTCCCGTTCGTTGTTGCTAATATCTGGGTAGGATTGTTACAGGAAGCTTGTCCCATCATGGCCCGTTTACCGCGATTTCGAAGCATTCAGGCACCTTGGAGAATCATCCATGGCACCATGGCCACATGCTGAAGTCGCCGTTGTGAGGGGTTTGCGACAACCACCCCCTTGATCGCCTGGCCGAAGCAGGTTACTCACGTTCGTGGCAACATTTCCAAGACCATACCCAACGTATCTGTGTCTCATCTAAGGTAGTAGTCCATATATACAAGGTCCAAGATATCCCTGCGTGATTTGCGGTCGGTCATCATGGCTTCCGACTTGGAACGCGACCATCGCGAAGATTAAATGATGCAAGAAATAACCAGAATTCAAAAATCAATGACTGCTTCCTTGTCCGCGGTTGATCAAGGCATGCCTACTCACCTATCCCCAACTGTACCTTCCTTGTCTAGTACATCATGACGTGCAACATCTACATTCGACGGATCGTCATTCGACCTTGATCTAACTTGATTAGGACACGAACAGGAACCACGACGTTCCAAATCAGCGGGAGCACCCGTGACATCCATGTGGACAGTCCTCAGCGCTGGCTGCCCCTTGTCCGTCTTCCCAAGCATGATTCCCAAACGGTCGTCAACACCATGGCCATCATGAGCACCGTTGTTTCCACCAGAGTCATTGCCGTGGTCATAGTCACCGTTCGACCCAGGTAATACCCGAGCTAGGTCCCCAGCGGATGAGGCGAGAAGAACGTCCATCGTTCCCGTCGGATTGAACCAGCCAGGCGAGGCTTCCTGCAGCTTCCCTGTTTGACCTGCTCCGTTGTAGTGATTGATGGGCATCATGGAAAATATCCCTGCGGCTACCGTTAGAGCAGTGACGAGCGTGATTGCGGCAAGGCAAGGACCGTGCGTTCGTAGGTGAAACGTCCAGCCAACTGTCTGTATAGTAGCAATGCCGGGGAGGTGGCCCATTTCATCTCTAGCGTAAATCATAGCGGAATTAGCCATGAACTAGGTAGTGCGTCACGGCGGCGGCAGGTTGGGTTAAGACTGGACAACAACGAAAGTAATAATGTGAACGTACCGAGCCAATATATTCTACCATTCCGCAGAGATAGTCTTCCTGTTTCATAATCACGATGAACATCAGCAAAACAAAACAAAAAATCAGAAATCAAGCCATCATGAAAGTAACCCGTACGCACAACCGGAGGGCTACCACCCAGCCTAGTAAACGAAAGCAACGAATCCCCCATCCCATTGTTAATGAGTCCTTGAGACCTCACGAATGCATACCAAATCGTAAATGCGGGAAACCACAGTAATTCTCTCGTCTGGTTGGTAGGAGCTGGTAAGGGGTGCTGATAGAGGGGGGGTCCGGTAATGTTGATGATAGCAGTTTGGTCATATGCAGCTTGAACGGCAGTTACAAGTGGTGAGACTTGACAAATTTGATTGAGGGATAAATAGCTTGCGGCTGAGGTAGTGAAGAGGACCACTGGGAATGTGGTCATGATTTAGTATTCATAAGAGGTGTGATGATGTTCAAAACCCACAAAAGGACTGGTTTGAGGGGCCATTGAACCCCTGAGCGAAACAGACAGAAGTCAGGAGAAGTCCATTCTCCTGCTGTGTGTTGTTTCTAATGGCAACAACACCTAATGTAGCTGTGTGCAATCAACGTAATCAGTATGCTGAGCAGCAACAACAGCCAAATGGTGGGATACCTACAATACTCGGCTTCAAAGGAACAATTCACACTCCAAGAGTACGTATCTGTAGTCCAGGAGAAGTCAGAGTTTGCATCGACTTGAACTGAATTAATGAGGTTTGGGGTGATTACTGGGTCATTGGACTGAGGTGTTCGACAGGTGACGTTAGCGGTAAATCCTTGTTGGGTTACATTGATTGTCCTGGAAAGTCCCTGGTATAATGGATTACCAATGTCATGAAAAGTTTCATTTGGCAGTCCGAGGCCACCTGCAGGGTATATGCCGCCTAAAATTTGCATTATACAAATCATATTTAGCGACAGATCACCATATCACCTACCTGTAGAGATATTGGCAACATATGACGAGTCAAAAATACTGACGAAATTGACAACTGAATAGTCTAAAGGCAGGGGTGCTTTTGCCGATGCTGCGGAAAAACCAGCATTCGTGAGATCCCCCGTCAGATCAATGCCAGAGAACATGTTACTGCGGGGTCCCGAATCAAAAATCAAGATACTTAGATAGAAATGCATCTATATGGTGGTTACGTACGAGTAGGTATCTGTACCAAGCGTGGTCAAGTTAAACCCTGGTGGTGGTGGTGGTAAATTTTTGCCAAGGATATTGGATAAAGCAGGGCTAAGAAAGTTGGGTTGGACGACTGGAAAATCGTAGTATATGACAATGCCCTCGGGTGCCAGCAAAGTGGACCATCTGCAGCGAGGGTGAATATCGACAAATTGGAGCGAAATCTACGGGCGTGACGCTTACGCTGTTGTGAGGAAGCCTAATAGACTAACCCATGCTATAGATAGTAGCGTCCATGACACGTGTCCGTCAAACCTGAGTGATATGGAACGCTGGGCTAGATTTGCCCATTCTACCATTGTATAGAGGCGAAGTGGCGCATATGATAGACGACGGACCAGTGCAAATTGGACAACCTTGCCAAGGAGGCTGTACAATGCGAGGTGAGATAAACATTTGTACACCAGTCATGGTTGCGACCTGTGGAAGTTACTCACGATGAGCCAATTAATGCGAAGACGGTCGAAACTAAAGTGACGATGACCTGGGTATCGCTAGGGTTCTGCTGAATCCATTTTGCTCTGCTGTCCGGCAGCGGGACCGTCTTGTGCATTATTACTAGACCTGCGAAAGTCCAGGCGAAGACGAAGAATGATATCTGAGTGAGCATAATGATAGGGATGGTTAAATCGCAAAAGAAGGGTCGAGAGGCAACTGGTAAGTTCCCCTTTCTTGGTAAGAGGGTCTGATTTTCATCTCGAAGTGACATGGTAGTCTGTAGATCGTGACAAGAGGTGAGTAGTCGTCAAGCAAGCGGAAGCACCTGATCAGGCTCTCATTACTGGATACATATTGCTGTATTCCTGCACCACGGGCCGCGCGTACATGATGATGTGGCGGTTTAAAAATGAACAGCCCGTTTCTAGCATGGAACGGCGGCCGTCCACGAGAGCAAAGCGACAGCCTAAATTGTCAATGGCCATAAGTGTGTCTGGGAAATGGCGCCCGAGAGTCGATGTGAGAGGTCCGCAGTCAGAATAAAACAGGAAGAGATGACGTGCCGGTGAATTCTCAGCCCGTCGGCGCGCCGAGTCAATAAAAGGCATGTAAGATATGCAAGCATCAGATTCATATACATACACTGCTTGGATGATACAGGTTCTCGCAAATGAATATTGTCTCGATTGTCGTCGACGCCAACTTAGTAGTTCAAGAGACCAGTTAGATGGCAAATAGGCATGACAAATAGTAAGCATGCGCATATCGGTCGTCCGAAATTGGTCGGAATGGCGGCATGGCTCTGTATAGAATGATGGATAGATTGTCTGCTGCAGAGGCTAGGCCAAGGCGATGTGCCTGTTGCAGTTGCGCAACAGCAAATGAGACGGCAGGTGTGTGTGGGTTGTTTTCAGCGTCAGTGGGAATACTCGGAGTCTCGGACCGAAATAGCCATATGAATCTATAGCTAATAATAGCTAGACGCCATCGTTGCAAGGAACGCGTCCCAATGGTAAGTTATTCCCCTGTTCTCGCCTGCATCGCATCCAGTTCCATCTCTTCATCGCGGCGACATGCAATGTCCCCACTTGCCCTCGACCTCATCTTCGACCCATCCTCATCCCTATCCCCATCCTGCCCACTGCCAGTGGCAAGGCAGTTATGATGGACGCTTGAAACCTAACGGTCTAGATCAATACCAGCACCTGTCATGCTCACATCCCCACTCACAGCACGTAACGCAGGCCACCCCTCATTTGTCATCCCAAGCATGACTGTCAAGTGCTCGTCCACACCATGACGATCGTAGTCATGTTTACCGCTGATACGAGCATCGAAATAGGTGCCGCCTGACCCAGACAGCACCCTCGCCAGATTCCCCGCAGACGAAGCGAGCAAAACGTCCATCATACTCGTTGGATTAAACGCGCGAGCTCGTGCCGCTCGCACGTCGCGCGTCTGACCTGGACTCGTTCCATCGGGAGGATCGATGGGTATCATCATTGCAAAACCTCCCGTTGCCACCGTCAGAAGAGTGACGAGCGTGATGGCAATGAGCGAAGGAACGTGCGTTCGTGGGTGAAACATCCAGCCAAAGGTGCGTATGTTGATAGTCCCACTGAAAGTCGCGTTCAGTGTGACATCCGTAAAGTTCACAACCGAGACCTTTTGGGCCATGACCTATGTAAGTAGTACGTCGCAGCAGTGAGGTGTTGGTTAAGAATAGGCAAATACAGAGGGGACGACATAAACATACGGAACCTAGATATTCCATCGTTCCACGGAGAAAGTCTTCCTGTTTTCCATTCGTAACGAATGTTACAAGATAGAGGGAAAACATCAATATCGGAAATTGTTAAAGCGATCCATATCTATACGCACAATCACAGGAGATTCGTCCATGCCTCCAAACACAAGCAATCTGTCTCCCATCCTATTTAGAGTGAGCCCCTGAGAGATCACGAAAGTTTGCCAAATCGTGTATGCGGGGAACCACAGCAATACACTCATGTTAGTACTGATAGGATCTAACAAAGGGTGTTGCTCAAGGGGTGGTTGGGTAATATTGACAATATCGGTTTGGTCGTAGGTAGCTTGAACTGTAGTAACCAGGGGTGTGACTTGACAGGTTTGGTTGAATGGTGTATAGTTGGAGTTTGAGGGAGCGGCAAGGAGGACCACTGGGTATGACGCCGCCGTGATTTAGTTGGCTTCGTACATAGTATGGATGTACGAAAGTCTAGAATTATACTCACAGAAAGACTGGTTCGACGATCCGGAAAAGTCTTGACCAAAACAGACAGAAGTCATGAGCAGTGGGTTTTGACCGCGACTCTGAGGATCCATGCCATCTATGACGGTAACTCCCAACGTGGCTGTGTGCAAGAGACGCAGTTGCTACGTTGGGCAGGAACAAATAAGAATACCTACAATATTCTACCTCTGAGGAGCAATTCGTGCTCCAAGAGTACGTGTCCATGGACCAAGTGTTGTGTGCATCTGCAGAGATCAGAACCGAATTCATGAGATTTAAGCTGATGAATGCCATCGCCAGGATGCATCAGGAAATGGGACGACTACATACATACTCGTTCAATAGAGCTGTGACTTCAGGTTCATTGAATATGTTCCTTATGCCTAGTACTCATCGGATGAAATCGGTCAAAAACGCACATAGCTGTTCAAGCAGATCCCGACTTCCTATCAAACGAGGCAGCTGACTAAGCTGCGGCGTCTTTCTGCTTCTGCTTCAGAAGTTCGAACGTTCAGCATTCAAACGTTCATGGGTAACGACAGCACTCTGGTGATGGAGAAGCATAAGTCCCTCTATTTTGTGGACGGGAATGTCGTCCTCTTGGCTCCTCGCACAGACAATTCTGGAATGCTCTTCCGCATCCATAAATCAACTCTCGCTATGCACTCTCCCATCTTTTCGGATATGTTCGACGTCTGCAACTCGCCTCATTCTACAAGTGAAAGCGAGGCTGGTCACCTCTACGAAGGAGTGCCTCTCGTCCGTCTATCGGATGATGCTGATCACCTGGGAGCTATCCTCGAAATTTTATATTATCAAAGGTGATCACTTCCGTTCTGGTCGTCTTCTCTCGCGGGAGAACAATGACCGGACTCCCCTCAGAGATCTACCCCGGATACCTCGCAACCCCCATTACCCCGAACTCATCGCACCAATTCTCGATCTCTCGAGAAAGTATGGGATTGCTCGCATGTATGCGCAGATCGTGACGCACCTCGAATCAGACTGGCCACAGACTTTGGACGACTGGGACAAACTAGAGAGAGACATCACTGAAACCAAGAATGGCTCAGACGCAGCTCGTATTGACGACCGTTCCCCTGAGCCTGCAGCTGCAATCAAACTTGCCCATCAATTTGACATTCCTAGTATCTTACCTGCCGCATTCTATCATCTTTCGCGTCTTTCTATCCTGGACGATTGGGATAAGACACACGCGGACCCATCTATCAGCATCCGAAATCCCACAAAGCGCACCGCAAAGTGGGCACTACTTTCTGCAAAAGATCTTCGTTGCTTCCTTTTAGGAAAGGCAGAACTTGCAGACTTCTTGCGTGGATGCATAAATCCTGAAGATCTTCGTCATTCACATGTTGTATATGCTACTGGCAGGCAGGAGACATGTGACGTAGGGGTAGAGAAGTGGAAAGATATCCTGGCTCAATGTTTACAATCCGCAGATCCTCTGGCACTGCTTAAAAACGCGGCCGAAGGAAATAGCCTTGCACGCTGCGCCGTTTGTATGAAGACTCTGAAGGCCAAACTTCCGGTCGTGCGTGCGCAGACCTGGCAAAAACTAGGTGAATTCTTTCACCTCAAGGACGAATGAAACCTCTTGGAAGAAAAGACGATTAAAGGTTTGGTCATACGTTATTTCATTCGACATGGTTATTTACTACCGGCTTCAAAAATCAGGAAACGGCTCGGATTTTCTCTTACTTACTGGTACGCTCCTCACCTCGAATCATTAGCATTCACGTCCCCAACGCTAACAGAGTACTAGGTGAATCTAGGTGAATCTTGCAGAGATTGGATGTATAACTATATGGTAGGGACTCTGGCGCATAACAATCATTGCAGAATTCCACCTGTCTCGTTATACGAATCGCGATTTGCGCAAACACATGTGATCGGCCGACCGCGTAGGCTAATTGGACGTCCTCTAGATATTCTTGGAATGGAACAGACGAACTTGATGCAAACGGATTCAATCTGGGCCACTGGCAGCGCCACAGTTGGTTAGTAGCTAACCGAGATACGATCCAGTGCGAGATCTCGCGAGCAGAGTCCTGTCCATTCCACCGCAATCTATGCTTGCATTGCACTCATTTTAGTTCCCTTACACTGATTGCAAGCAACGCTTTGAATACATTTCCCAGCCGTCAGCAACGTCATACATCATACTACAGCTCAGTAAGGGTGAGGCCCCGGGTAGCGCCGTGGTATACCCATCTTACTGGACCCTAGGACTCATCCGTCGTCAAAGCAGATCATATTTTCAAGCGCTACACCTCCTAGCCAGCACAGCGGAGCTCCAGGTCAATCCAAGACGGGACGGGACGAGGCGAGACCAACCAGGAATTCGAATTCCTCCAGAAGATTACATCCTAACGTGTCAACACGCTGTTCCGCAGCTGTCTCCCACCTGCATCTCCTCCCATCATCCTGCGCCTGTCTACCGGAAACGCGGTCACCACCCACACACTCGAACCCTGGCTGTCCACATCAGCGACAGACACCGCTCGACTCGGACAATGCTCTCGCTCAATCTGCCACAGACGACGCGAGCGACACGTCCACCATACCCGTCAGGTGAAACGGGTGCGCCGGCGCTGTTTGACGTCGACTCGCCCCACTGGACGAACCAATTGGAAAACAAAACGATGTCTCTTTCCCCGATATGAAAGCCTGATTTTTATCTTCAAGGGAAGTCTGTAGGTCATCGCAAGAGACGAGTAGCCGACGAGTAAGTACCAAGTATCTAACGTTTAGGCTCTCGAGCGCTCACCATATCTTTTAGCCGAAAAGGCAGTGATAATGTGGCGATACGTGGCTATTCTATCGAATCTGAATCAAACGAATACCTCACGAGACTCGGCGAGAGCCAGACGTGTGAATGCGAAGCAGGAAAGAAACGAGCGTGAGATATCAGGTCCAAGTACACAGTACCAGCGTTGGCACTACATAACTAACAATGTCATTATCACGGTCCCAAATCACGATGGAGTGATGGCGTACATAAAGATAAACAGCAAAGGACGATCAACACGTCCACTTTGCGCAACAACACAATCTTTTAATCGAGGTCCGAGGGAAAGAAGAAAATGGAACAACGGTACGCGAGATAACGATATAATAAGCAGTTATATATATCTGCACGAGACGGTCAGTTCAAGTCGATCGCGCAAGGAACAGACGTACGTGCAAGATGCGCCGGGAGGACAACGGTTCACGAAGCGTCCCCTGCGGCATGCTCGGACGACCCACCAGGCCTAGTCCCCGGTTGCGCCAACGGACTCGATCGCACCGCCACGGGAGTCGTCACCGGCGCACCCAACCCGGCCGCCTCCAACAAGGCTATATTCGACGCATCCGACACCGTCCTCGAATGGACGACACCCTCCGACTCGACCACAGACCCGCGATAGATGGATGCCACCGACCGATCTGAGAAATGCGTCCCGGAAGAGGACGGACCCATGACGTCGTCCACGATCCGGCTCAAATCGAGCTCTGGATAGTCTGTATAAACGACCGGGTCGATGAGTCGTGTGCCCTCGTGGGCGTTGGCGTCGGTATTGCGATTGGGTGGGGGCCACAGGTCTTCTCTAAATGCAGATCCGGATTCGGACCACCGTGAGGGCGTGGGTGCGGGCGTCCGTTTTCTGCTGATCATGGTGCGCTGGCTAGCGTCCCAAGGGGTGTCATAGTCGGAGTACCTCTGCGGTGGACGGGCAAGATCGAGGTCTTCCCCGTCGAGCAAGGTCGCTCTGGAGCGTTCTTGTTTTCGTTTGCGTGAGATGGCTTGTATGAAATCGAGTCGTTTGAATTGTTTCCGACGGGCGCAGAATGCGAGGGAAAGGAGGAGGATGAGGAGGGCTGTTCCACCCGCTGCGGAACCGGCGATGATGGCGGTGCGGTGGCTCGAGGAAGGGGTGGGTAGTTGGGGTATCGTGCTTGGAAACGTGGTTTGGGTCTGTGTGGAAGCATGTGTGTGAGGGGGAAAAGATGATCCAGAGGGTGAGAACGTACAAGTGTTGGAGATCCATTGACGTAGGCAGTGTATTCGGACGTGATGGTCGTTTGTGTTACCTGTTGAGATGATGATGATGGTGGTGGTGCTGTGCTTAAAAGAGGATGTGCCGATGAAAGTGTAGACGAAGAGGTGGACGAAGGAGTGGACGAGGCAGATGGGGTTGACGTCTGAGACGTCTGGGTGGTCGTGGCCTGGACAGGACTGGTCGTGGACGTGGTCTGGGGTGTGCTTACGGGAAGTGTGAAAAAATGTCGAATATGAAATAAACGTGGTGGGTCACCTTGTCGCTTCGGTTGAACTCGACGTACTAGTAGTACTGGTAGGGGTGTTCTCGATGCTGGGGGATGTCGAGGTCAGTTGCAATGTCCTGCTCGGCAAAGTGGAACCTGGGACAGTGGATGGCTATTTGTTGGACCCAGTGAGGACGGAAGATGTGTTAATTTAAACAGAACTCGCCTGTAAGGAAGCGGGCGAGCTGGTCAGGCTCGGCGTTGCTGCTATCGACGATGGCGTGGACATGCGAATCAGAGGGTCATAGAACAAGACTGCCGTGTCAAAATGTCATAGAACACTCGTTCGTCCAAATTTATTACATGGAACGTCCACACGCCTTCTCGTTCTTTTTCTGCCACGACGACGATGGACTGGATATCCCTCAGAAAGCCGCGCTCAGACTATACCATCCTGTCTCAGACAGAACCGTCCGTCGTGCCTCGTCCTCGCAAGCGACGTCGCTGTCGGGCCGTGCATGTCATGACCCTCCGTCGCGTCTTGCTCTGTTTCGCATGCACACTCGTCGTCGTTATCTTTGCCATCCTCTGCCAGGGTATACCCCCGTCCTACGACGACGTACGACTCTTTGAGCGACATCTTCCGCAGCACGCCGTCGCAGCACTCACACACCCAGACGGTCGTACAACCCGCTACCTCAAATTCCCGGGTCACCTCTGGGGACATGGCCTCAACAACGTCCTCCAGGAAGCGTGCGTATCCACTCCACCGCGTCCTTGTCGTCATGCTCACTACACATCCCAGCCTCCTCATGTCGTACCTCGCTTACGTCTCTAATGTCTCGTACGTCTTTGAAGACTATACCTGGTCACACATACCTCTCTCGTGGACCCTCTACGGCTTCTCTCTCCGTCCCACACGGATACCTCTCAACGCCATCATATCCGGCCCCACCGCAGGCGGTCCTATGCCCGATGCACCCCTCGCCGTCAGCGCCGAATTCTACCAACGTGTCTGCTCCGGTCCAGGCACCACCCCATACATCCTCAGCTCCGCCGACGCCCCCAACGACGCCGACGGCATTGAGATCATCGACTGGTGGCAATCACAACTCGCCCACGTCGACGCCCAATGCATCGAAATCGATTCCTCCGCACACATCATCTTTGACCGCTTGTAAGTCCCTTCTTGTCTCTTTCACACACACGCTCACCCCCCCGACAGCCTCTTTGGCGGCCCACGCATCCTCTCCCTCTTTGACCCTCTCGTCGCCTCCCCCATCCTCGCCGACTTTGACTGGTCCCCCCTCGTCCACTCCGCCATCGCACGCAACTTTCCGCTCTTCCAAGCCCGCTCTGCCAAGTCCATCCTGTGCCCGGAGGTTTCGGGCACGTTCACCGGTCTCGTCGCGGTCCATCTCCGACGTGGCGACTACGTCCGTCACTGCCCCAACCTCGCTAAATGGGGCGCACTCTATATGGGGATCAATCAGCATCCGTCCCTCCGCGACCGATTTGACCCGTCTGATGTGAACGCGTCCGACACGGACGCCCGCGAGGCGTATTACCTGGAACATTGTCTCCCGAGTACGACGCAGGTCGTGCACAGGCTCGCAGAGATGCGCGTACAACACCCAGGACTCGATCGGGTGTACGTGCTCTCCAACGAGTGGGCGTGGGCGTTGGGCGAGCTGAAGGACGCTTTGAAGAAAGATGGGTGGGCGGACGTGAGGGGCACGATCGATTTGCAGTTGGATGCGGCACAGTATCACGTCTCGATGGCCGTCGATATGGCCATCGCAGAGCGGGCAGAGGTGTTTGTCGGTAATGGCGTGCGTGTGTTTTGCTCGACTCTTTTTTGCATCACTGATCCTGGGATAGTTTTCGAGTTTGTCGTCCAACGTGGTCATGTTGCGGTTGGCCAAGGGCATGGATCCATCGACCAATCGGTTCTTGTAGACACACGCACGCTATGGAGTACTGTTTTTTTTAATACATGACATGTCATACGGGATCCGAGTCCAATCATCGTTCGTGGTGTGTGTAGAATGGCAATGAGAAAATGAAAAAAAAAGGTCGTACGTGTCGTAAACTTCAACGTTCATCCGACCCGATTCCCCACACTTCGAGTCCGACGCATTCAAACGACATTTCCCCTCTTGCTTTTGCCACGCCATTCTCCCCATGCCCTGGGTCGCGCGCACACAGTGGCGGATTGCCAAACGTCGGACAAGGCGCCGAGGAACCGTCCAAGAGGGTCGCGTCGAGATAGAGTCCATAGTGACCATCCCTGTCCATGCGGGTCAAGATAGGACGCAAAGAAAAAGACGCTCGACGCACCCGCCTCCAAACGAGATAAACCCCGACTCGCACAAGGAAACGTACGCATTCACCCCCGTCCACTTGTACACGTCCAACCGTCCCTGTCCCTCCCCACAAGGCGGCGGATGATAGCGCCAAAGAAACCTGCGCGCGTGAGCGACTGCCTTGTACGACGACAAGGACAAGGACACGCACGACTCGCCAGAACCATAGTAACCCCCCTTTTCCAACCGAATCCCTTCACTCATCCATGCTCCAAACACGGCATCGTTGGCGTCTTGGATGACCAACAAGCCGCCCTTGGGCGGGTTCGGATGCGCGCGTGACGGTATTCGAGGTTCACTCCGCGAATAGAGCGTGTTGAGCGAGATCCCATGTTGGTCGAGCGAATATAAAAGCGTCCAATGCCGCGGGAGTCTTATCAGCGCCGGCAGATGCAGTCGAATCTACGTACGTCAGCTCCCCAGTGGCAACGCACACACGAAAAAAAAAGCACACCAGATCAGCCATGTCCTCTGTCAACACGTCGACTGTCCCTTGGCGTCGTCCGACGAGCGTCACGCCTTTGCCCTTGGTATGCCGCACGTGCGCTGTCGTCTCCGTGCCGAGTCCGCGTTTTTCTTCCTGTGCCAGTGCCTCGGAGAACCCTCGATCCCAGGCCCGATCGCCTGCAAAACCGGGGGCACCTGTCGGTGGGATATACGGGGTCGACGCAAACGGTGACCCGTGCGTGAATGTGGGGGTGTGACTCCGGGAGATGGTGCTCGGTGCAGATGACGGTGCGATCGTGGGGATCGACGGTGAGGATGGGCGAGGACGCGTCGGGGGCAGCAACGAGACGAGACTAGACGAGATGCGCGAGAAGGTTGCGCGTGCAGGGTGCGCCGACGTGGACGCCAACGCGGGCGTGGAAGAAGAGAGCGTAGGCGATGGAGTGGCGAGCGAGGTGCTAGATTCGGTGGGAGAAGATGTCGAGGGCGGAGAGGCAGTCCCGCTCAGATGGGGTGGCAGGGGAAGTCGGGATGGCGAGTGGCCGGGTGCGATTTTGAGGCTGCCGCTGCGTTGTGCACGCACGAGTTTTGGATTGGGCAAGTCGGTGGCGAGTGCTTCGGCGAGTGCGTCGTCGGTGGAAACGGACATAGCAATCGAGATCGGGCCTGCAGGGGGGACCAAGGGAGGCGGTGTACCTAGGGGATGGGTATTGAGAAAGTACATGGGGTCATCTTGGTGCTCAAGCAGTTCGTCGAGCACCTCTCGTCGACTGCGTTCCGCAGCCGTTTTGGCGTGTGCGGTGAACTGATCGAAATAGACAAGACTGTGGTTGTGTGAAGAAGAGGTAATCGGTCTGGCGTGACCGGGATTCGACGACAGAGGGTCCTGGGAAGGTGGAACAGAGACAAAAGCACCAAAGTCTGCCGAGTCTGAAGAGCTATGCGTCCGTGGACGTGCCATGGGTGGGGGTTGCTCCATGGTTGTCAGAGTCGGCGTTGCAGGGGGAGTAGCGGGCGAAAAGAGGGTCGCAAAGCGATCAATGTCGCTCTCGTCTTGGGCTGGAAACGGGTGTTGAGGTTGTGGGTTGATGGGTTTTGGAGCGAGGATTGGATGGGCGGACATGTTGGAAGGAGACGAACACGCGCACGTCGCGTGCAGTGGTTACTATCGACGAATTAGCTCCGTAAATGAGACGAATCAGCCACAAAGGTCAGATTGTAGAGATCGAGGCAGATTTGCCGTGGACATGGTTATGGAAGTAGGTAACGTGGTACTGTACAGGGAGGTATCTCATTGTTTAGGCTACACAGAATATGGCTACGAATAAAAACATAATATGGTCCTTCACGATGTCGAATAAGGCGGAGGCAATTCATTCGGTGTGGCTCCGTTATTCTGTGGTGCAGGCGTATCACCAGATGTCCTCGCTCTACCCTCGCTGTCATCTGCGCAAGGCGAACCGTTGGTCGTCGTCACCTGCGACGACGAGTCGGGTGCGCATGGCGGGTCTCGTGCTAAGAACAGGTCACGACGGACGCACACCAAAACTGCGCAGCGAATACGCACAATATACAGGCAAGGGCTCCGCGTTCTCTTGTTCTCGTCGTCCCGCTGCGCTTCTCCCTAGTCTCAGAAAGTCGGCACGCGCGCCACGTCGTCCTGGGTCTCGCACGACCGGTTGAGATTCCTCGTGAGCCAAACGCTGGATCTGGTACGCCACGATCGAGTGTCAAAGTAAACGTTGGATGAAAAAACCCAAGATACAGTACCTTGGCGTAACGCAGTACCTTGGCGACAATGCCAATCGTCAACGTGATGCCGCCAATAACGATGAGAATGATCCAGCCGACATTGATGTTGGACGACGGTGGCGTCGAGGTGGACTGTCGTGCATACCAGCGATGAACGAAAACGTCCGGATGTGTATGTTCGGATCTGGAATGTGAACACGTTGGGACGGCCGCCGGGCTCAAGGGAGGGCGCTTACAGGATGACTGGCATGGAGGAGACTAACAGGGTGTAGGGAACGTCGAGTGAAAAGATCCAGGGCTGTGCGACCGCCGCAACGTTTTTAAATCTATTATCGATGGGTGTGCAGACGTCATACGAACCAATCGGATTCCGATGAAACCAACCATCAGAAACCCTGCGAACTACAGCCTTGCGTGTCGTACGAGAAATGTGGGATGATGATGCCATTGGATAAAAAAAGACGCACTTTAGTCAGGCACACCTGCTTATATATGGGCTGCACGCCTGCACCGTGTCCCAAGGCTCAGCTCTGTTTGGATTACCCATCAAATCAATGGCTTCGCCAACACTCACCGAACCCACCCGTTACACTAGTAGAAGCGGCCACGTTTGCAAGACAAGCAAAGACGTCCGATGCCAACGGTAGCCTGCTTCATATCAAAAAACAAGCACCGCTCTGCAGCGTAAAGCTTCGTCAGCGGTCCCGACACAGCAGCCATCATGATTCATGTCCTGTTTTGCCACTGGTGCAAAGAACAGGGAGGCAATTCGCAGGTCGGTGTTGCTTAGTCGTCCTGACGTGAACTTTGAGGGTCTTGCTCAGCAACTGGAGGCTCGTGGCACTGGCGCACACCTCGTGCAGAGACACACGGATCAGGTTGTAGACATGACATGTCTCTTCCAATCACCCTCCGACGGTTGCGACCGCTATCAGCGAAGGCCTTCTGATCGAAAAGGTCAATGGAACTTAATGAGCTTACTGGTCGAGGGAAAGAAGCATGGGAATTAGATGAACTGTTCATGTTTACAACAAGCCACTAGGGTAATCCTACTGCGTGCGGGCGTAGGCATTTCCCGTTCATCTGAGTCACGCCAGAATTAAAATGTGGCCTCGATCTGCGGTCAAGCCTGAGGCGTACACACCGACCATCCGAGCCGATGATGATGCCACAAGCCAGTCCAATTATTGTTCCAGAGGTAGTGTTGCCCGTAAGGCGAGCAATTTTATCAAAGGGGAATCATGGCACATACATCGGAACTTTGCCCATCTATGGAGATCGCCAAGAGAGCAGCACCAACCACCATTCGAGTAACCATTTCCATTGTCCAAGCGAGTCAACATAGATCCGATCCTGATCGTTGGCATGGTCTGCAAAGGCATAAGTAAGGAGTGCGAAGCACGACCGGTACAGAAGCCAAAGGAGAGGGTCAGTGCATACAAAAGTTATCGCATGTTCACCAAATCAACAGACAAGGATTCACAGGCGATGCATCCGTTCACGGCGATCCTACGGACGAGTAAGGGGGCGGCAACTCGTCTGGTATGGCTTCATCGTTCCGTGGTGAAGGACCGGCATCTCGATGTATGATTATTCTCGATGGCTGATCTACCTGGGTCAAGCCACCATCCGACAATGTCCTCGACCTACGGTCGTTGTCATGTGCGCAAGACAGACGGTTCGTAGTCGTCGTCTGGGATGGTCGGTCATTCGCAACTTGGGATAGCACTCTACGTACTTGTGTATGTCCAGCTAAAATGTCGGCAATCACGGGCCCGCGTTGTGCGCCTGGCGGTGCTTGTACGATCGGATGCGGTGCGATACGCTGCATACATGGGCCGTTTTAAGCACGCGCTGTATTGAACGGGTTGGATAAGGATCGATCGGCGTACCTGTGTGGCCCGCACTTTCCTGACGATCGTAATGATAAATCCAACTCCAAACCCGACGACGAGAACAATAGTAGCTATAAAGGCGGGACTACTGGTGAACGATGGCGAGTTCAGGTTCCCTGGGTCCGTCGGCTGGGGGAATTGACGTGCATGCCATTGGTGAACATCCCCAGGATGTGTGAGTGCACTGTTGGATCTAGGGAGTTCCGCAGTGAACAGATTGGAATGGGTACACTGGGGCTCCAGGAACGACACTTACTGGATGGATGGCATGGAGGTATATACTGAGGGTGGGAGAGGAACGAGTGCGACGACTCATGAAGGTGCTGGCAGTGCGGCGAACGTCTGAATGAACACCACGACTGCGGCTTCGATGCGCATGCCAAAGTTGTACCATGACTCAGACGAACCAGGCCGATTCGGATGCATTGGAACCATCAAGAAGGTCTGGTCCAGTCTGCCGTGCGAGCAACGGGAAATTCAAAGTGTGGAACGACAGTCATGACTGCACACTTCAAGATAGAAAAATCAGGACTCAGATTAGTCAGTGCAAATTATTAGGTGATATAATATAATCTATTCTCCGTCCGTCTACAACGCTATCTCTTCAAAGCCTCGCATCTACTTGTTGAACACCACCATCCGCAAACGACCAATCGCTGTATCCGAACGGCGTCATGTTTCCTGCCAAGTAGTACTTTGACCGGTCCGAACGCGTAAGAGGTATATTCTTCTGTAGCCGCACCGGGAGATCAGGCTGTATGAAGTCAACAGATGAACACCGAATGCCAGAAAGAACAGACGAGAAAACGAACGTTTGATATATATAACCGCCCAAACGCGATAAGCCCACCCTTGTCCTCCACAGTGCGCAGTGCGGACTCGCGGGTATATCCACCAGCAGATATAAATGCCCTCTCGTCACCACTTTCACCACCGTTCCATATTTCTCGTAAAAAGTCGTTGTTCCCGTCTGGGTGTGGGACTATATCCTCGATGCCTCCCACACGAGGCTCAATTACATGAAGGTATGCCAGCTTTGGGTGCTTATCGCGCAGAGCGGTAGCAAGGTATGCGAACGTGGGTCGGGGATCTGACATGCCCATGTCTGAAAAATCATACAAAATGAGCCCGACAGCTTGCAGATCTACACAAGGACAGTACCTTGCCATGTGCTCCACGGACTGATGCGAATACCGACTCGATCTTCTCCGACGGCGTCCACGACGGCATCGACGACCTCCCTGGTGAATCTCGTCCGCCCTTCTTCGTCTCCGCCCCACTTGTCCGTGCGCTTGTTGGATACTGTCTGAAGGAACTGATCAAGGAGATAGCCATTGGCGCCATGCACCTCTACCCCATCGAATCCAGCGCCATGTACCGCGTTACTCGCTGCTTTTGCATACGCGGCAACGTAATCTTGGATCTCGCCTTCGGTCAACGGACGAGGTGGCTTCGACTTGTCAGTCATCGCGACAGAGGATGCGGAGACGTATGGTGAAGGTGGATCCTGATGCTCAAGGAAATCTATCTCGGCGGCACGTCCAAGCGCCCATAGTTGAAGGAAGATGTACGATCCTTTGGCATGCACGGCGTCGGTGATCTGACGAAATCATAAGCACCCAGTTTGGAATGACAGAATGAGAGCGTGCGCACCTTTTTCCAACCTCTTATCTGCTCGTCGGTGTAGATGCCTGGGACATTTTCGTAGCCTCCTGCATCATGGGAGATGAAGGTAGCTTCAGTGATAAGCAGTGTCCCTGGTGTGGAACCCCGCTGAGAGTAATACGATGCTTGATGAGGGCCGGGAACATGGGAGGCGTATGCTCGAAGACGAGTCAAGGGGGCGAGGACGACGCGGTGCTGAAGCGTCGACCGACCGACCTTGATGGGCGTGAAGAGTGCGTGCGTCTGCTGTGTAGTTGTCATGACTGGTGTTACGAGTTAGAAATGGGTGAAAGATGCTTTGTGGGTTGTGTCGTGGGCTGCTCGAGTTGCATGCTGGCGTGATTTATAGTCATGAGATGCTCGGGATCGGCAGTCAGCAACGAATATTTGCATGTTGAGAGCTCGGGGACGTGAACGAGCTTTGTAAGGTAGACCGTTTGCGAGGTGCAGTATCACATACCATCCCCGAAGAGTTTGGTCATCTCTGTAACTCCTCGGGTTCATGAAGAGTCCGGTAACCGGTATGATTCCCACAGCGAGCTTCTGAGGATGACCAAGGACGAGCCCAAGCCCGACTTTCGGACTGTTCGCGTCCGAGGAGGAGGAAGATAACTAGATGTCTGTGTGGACAAGGGATAGGAAATGGTAGATGGCAAGCTAGGACTGTCAGTGGGTCACGAGACCGGCCCTAAGCGGGCTAGGCTCACTGCAACACCCAACTCTCTACCCAGCCAGTTTCGTTACACTTATTGTCAATGTGTTCTCCATCTGACGTCGGCGCACTTCGACACGAAATTGAACACTGGACGACTCACATTATACGTGCCTTTGCGATCCTTGGATGGCACTCAGATTCCACTGCGCGGTGACAAAAGTTTACTCTCTCCGAGTCCGTGTACCTCAGAGGGTGCGCGGCACAAACAATGGACAACTCGATTCCCGACGTTGCATGCTGGTGGTAGGCATGTACTTCGCGTATTAGGCATTTGAATGTCTGCATCATCTAGATTCCGGGATATCACAGCGGCAATGACAGAAGACATGGACTGCGACATCGGTAAGCGTATACCTATCAACAACAAAGAGGCATACCCTCAGGTGTGAGAGTCATGTCCAACCCGACGGATTGCTCCATTGTTCGGAACGCTGTTTGAACGTTCGGGAGGTGACGCTACTTTCGTCACTCCCCCCAAAATTTGTTGATCCGGGCCAACCGGTCATGTACATCCACTGGCTTCTTTCAAGGTATGTATGCAACTCGCCTCCCCTCGCCAACCTCTTCTTTTCTTCACATATCCATATCCGATCCATGCACACCATGTGTGCTCACTCACTTGAATCGCGCGGTAAGATCCAGTTCGTTGTTTAGTCATTGTCAATGTCTTGGCTGTTTACTCATTCAAAATTTCCGCCATGTTCGCTCTTCTTCTCTCTTACCTGGTCTCTCTCAGGGAAAGCTGAGGGTGCGTCAACAGAGAGGAAGTCAGAGGCACGAACTTGAAGCTCGCTCCTATTGATCCTTTTTTTCATATACATATAAGTCAGCCAGCCTGAGCGCCAAGCCGTGTAGCGGGGCATGCCAGTGCCGACATTACACTTCGCAAGCCACGCAACTCGATCTAATTCGCTGTTCGGTTGAGCCACCACCTTGGTATTTACTGGCCGACACGCGAGGGCATATGCTAGGTGAGATTCCCCATTTTGCCTAGTCTCTCATAAGACCATGTTTGCAAACCCAGTGGTGTAATAATTGAGCAATGTACGAACGTACAACATTCAAGTTTACTGGATTCGTACCCTTGTCAATATTACTCGGATCCAGCGTCGCTAAACAATGTCTTGGCCACTCAGAGAACCTGGCGGAAATGATGCCAGGATCAATTGAGCTGCTGAACCTCCAGGAAGAGGTGACGTCACTGATGGTAAGGCGAACAGTCATTTCCGGTCTGTAGGTCTGCAAACACCGGCATCTCGAGGGCGAAACTCTACTTTGGGTTAGGCTTGTTGTATTCAATCCGGATACATCAAGCGATCCTTGCAAGCGTTTGAATTAAACAGTTTGGTTCTGTGTTTGGACCCTCTCTTGTGGCGGTGGCTCACGAAAGGGATAAAAGGACCACAGATTCCCTTCCCAAAATCCCAGGAAACAATCGCGTCGCCTTTGGTGAGTCTCAACAGCCTCGATCCCCCTCCTTTACTATCTACTGCTTCAACGCGTGTTCCCAACGCTCACGCATTGCACCTTCGTCGCCAGTTTTCAACCGTATCCTTCCTATAGCTCTAAAGCTTCCAAGCACAAACCAACCCCGTCAGGTATGACGATGTTATGGATTGCTCAGAGTGCTATGTACTGATTGCAAACACTAGGACAATGAGCGCTATCACTATCGTGAACCACACTATGGACATTGTCTCCGTCAGTATCAGTGCACATGACGACACCGGAGAGACAAAGTACTTTGATATAGATTCTGGAAGTAGTGACACTTGGACCAGGGCCAACATGCAAACGTGTTACATTTACAGGCATGACATTGATGTGTTGCGAGTAATCACTGTCATGCCTGGCAGTACTTACGATGCCTAGAGGTAGTTCCCTAGTCTAATGTCGGACGTTTAGTACTGAGATATGAGGTTGTTGCATGCGTTGCGGGGCATGTGGGTCTATGTACTTGAAACGGCGTGTCCGAATATTGGCAAACGATTCAAACTACGGGCGTGATCATAGGCAGAGGAAGGGAACACAATCAGCCCTTAGCAAGTTGACTGTCAGTAATCCGGCAGTTTGTATTGATCATGATGTCAATGCAAAGACACGGACAAGGAAAAAAAAAATGTTGCTCAGGACAGATGTCTACTGTAGCGACATGAATGATCAGAGCAACGACAGTGGATCGTCTACGTGTTGACGAGCATGAACAAACCCCCGCGGCCATACGTTTGAGCCGTGTCAATCTCCAATCTAACAACCAAGTACTTGAGAACGCTTTTGGAAACCAGGTTGAACGCGGAATCTGGTGTGCTGTTCCGCTGTCACCTGGGATATTCCCAATTTCCCGTACTATCAAAGGTCGACAAAGACCCTTCGGAGCTGGACAACAAACATATTTTGAGCTGCGCGGGCTCCGCATCCCACTGGTATGGTGTAGTCAACCAAGGGTTGTGTAGGATGCGCCATGCCTCACTGGTTAGTGGTTACTAGAATGAAACCCCAGTCCATGTTTGGTGCTGAAAAACCCCACGACATTGAGATCGTGCCCGTAAAGCTCCTAGATCGACACCGGAAAATGAGTGGTTTCAGATCCACCTGCGTCAACTTGGCGCTGGAGAAGCCGTCCCCAGACAGCGTGTTGCCCGCTCGCATCAAGCAGCATCGTATTACTGTACCAGACGACGGGTCGTTTGCCAACGATGCCCTCGTCTTTCACACCGCGTACTGTGATATTACCGAGACGGATATGCAAGGAATTGTGATGGCGCTAAGAATGAGAGGTGTGGCGTCATACACACGAGCGACGCTACCCGAGACCACTGTATGGTTGTTTCGCGTCCAGGGTAGTGGGACGACATTGAATCTCCAGTCCGCCATTCCGCCGATGGAGCGGACCATAAAGGTCTGTTCCACAGTCTGCCGTGCGAGCATCGGGATAGTTGAAGTGTGGAATGACGGTCAGGATAGACCTGGACACGAAAACCCACTTCAAGACGGAAAGAGCACCACTATGCTGTGTGGACCTTGCCTATGTGCGCCTTTACCGGGTTTTATTCGGAGTTACTCGAGGAATCAACGCCAGTACTAACCTTGAAACGCACTAGTCGGGGCCCATCGAAGGATTTTGACAGCATTCTGCCTTGCAAGACGGGCGAAGGGATTTAGCCGTCTCAAATCAGGAAACGGTCTCCAGCGTGCGAATGGCCCAGCGGCCAACGTTGCAGTGAAATAGGATGGGAGTATTTGTGTAGGCATTTTGAAGGTACGTTTCGGGGAACTACCGCCGTACGCTGAACAAGGCAGAGGGAATCCAGTTGGCATTGCTGTTAGCAAACCCGAATGACAGAATCAGAACCAACAAGGAATTACGCGTCTAAGTGCTAGTGACATGCAACCCGAGGACAGGATGGGATATTCACATAGGTGCTGGGTATCTCATTAAAGTTGGAACCCTCAGGGAAGGGTCGGGAATAAATAAAGGTGATGTACCCGTTCATGATGATCCTATCGACGAATAAGGCGGAGGTAATTCATCTGGAGGGTCTTCGTCATCCTGTGATGCAGGACCAGCATCTCGGTGTATAATCGTTCTTGGAGGTGCATCTGCCTGAGTCACGCCAGCGTCCAGCTGCGCCCTCGATCCACGGTTGTCGTCGTCTGAGGAAGGCAGACGGTTCGTAGTCGTCGCCTGGGATGGTCGGTTGTCTGTGCTTGGCGATGCTACGATTCCAAAAAAGAAACATGTCATGCGACACTCGGAGCCACAGAGAGGACGCTCACAATAGGCCGGCAAGGGACCCACGCTCTCTTGCTCTTGTCGTACCACTGCACCCGCTACGCTTCCTGCTAGAACCTCGGCAATGATAGGACCGCGTTGCGCGCCCGGGGGTGCTTGCACGACCCGACGCGGTGGGACACGGGTTGAACTCGCCGTATGCTTACCGCGTCCATTGAGTACACAGTGTTGAAGGCTACATTGATGACTGAGATGCGTACCGCTGCATTCCGAGCAAACCTCAAAACCACTGCAACCAGTAAGAAGGTGAACAGGATGACGATGGGAATGATATAGGCTAAGGGGCTACTTGGAGTGGACGGCGCGGATGTAGGGGGGCCCAGGACAGGCATGGAGGTGGACTCTGAGAGCGGGCGAGGCACAAGATCGAGAAGTCAGAGGATACGGCGTGGTTTAAGTAAATGAGCGGCACGACTGCCCCAATCGATACGTACGCCGCCTTAGACTCGCGTGACACGCAAGCTGTGGTCCAGACATTTATGATGGCTCTGTACTAGTGAGAAATTCAGAGTATGGTGTGAGAGTCGTGCATGAAGATAGATTTTGACAAAAAAAAAAACACAGCACTGCGAGTTCGCCTGCTGGGGCTCTGTTTGGATGGCCCATGAGTCGATGCCTGCATCGAAGATTCTGTCATATTAACAATCTTGGTGACTAGCATAGTAGCTGATCTTGGAAGATGCATTTCCATCGCTGACGACTTGTGGTGGTATCTGGACAAAAAACTTGGTCAGGGCAATGCAAGTTGCCAAACACTACCATAATAATACCCGTAATGTTTTGCTACGTTTAGTGCAGGCGGAACAGCCCCATCAACAAATCGGCTTTTACCATGAACCTGGTACTCAGCTTTATTGGATGCGATCACGCTCACGCGAAAATGAGTGCGCAGGGAGAGGCACTCCTTGACGACAACATCCTACAAGTCAGCACAAATGTCGCCCTAGCCAGGTATGGCAATAGGTTCTAGCTACGTTCGGTTGAACATACTCAGGCGGGGAAATTCATGGCACGTCAGCCCACTGACTCTCATTGCCATGGCAGGCCAGTGGTCGATGAAACAGACAGTTGTACGTGCATTTGCTGGGATATCACCTTGGTCACAAATCCAGGACGTCGAGGTAAGGACGTAAAAGGAACTGCGCAAAGTAAGGCGAGGGCTGAGACAGTCCGTATGCTCTCTGCTTTTGTGTCTTGTGTTTCCAATGGATCCATTAGGTCGGCTGTTGCGTAGCCTGGATCCCAGTGTCGACCTCTTTGGTCAGGGCCTGCATAGGTGCGACATCCAGACTAGCGTAAATGCGTTGAATTTACACCGGTTCTGCACTCTGAGTGCTACCCGTCTTCCAAACTGGTTCGTCAATGCACTTTTCGAATACCTGAGGTTCAGGTATTCAAGACATGCATGGTCTCCTGCCTGATCTCGTCTTTGAGAATCTGGTACTAACTCCTCGCGAACCTCGTCGGCGAATGCGGGTGGCCCCGAAGCGAGAACCTGTTGCCGCAACGTGGGGCAGTCATTCTATTTATTGGAGCTCGGGTCATGCTAGATACAATTGGATGTGTAGTTTACGAAGCAATAGGGGAGCCATGTTCTCTTTCATTTCATATGGCATCACTGTGGTGTATTATCTAGAAAAGTTTGATATACAGTTGTCGTGGGTGGAGCAACTTGGGGATACGTCGTCAGTCGGAGGATCATGGTTGAAGGTGCTCAAGTGTTCATTGAACACACCATCTGATAAGATCCAGTCTTGCCAAAGAATAACATCAGGAACGTCTGGATCATCTGCAGGTCCCAGTGATCGAAATGATTGGTGTGCACGGACTCGCAACTCGTGGAGGATAAAAATTGAAGGATAGGGCACATAACAATCATTGACGTCAAGAGCGAGAGCTTTGCCATGGAATTGCTGATCGTCGGGGTTACCACAGTGATTGATGAACACAAATTTCTTGATCTATTCCCAAATGCTATCAGTACTTGGTCTACTACTAAGTGATGCAAAAATGGAATGATGCTCGCCTCTGGAAAGTAGCGTATGAAGAAATAATATCTCTCAAACAATATGTGATGGTTGGTACACATAAGAAGTCCATTGCGAGGATCATCCTCTGGACAGTCTACGGCCTCTAATGGGATCCAATTTTCTTTCTTCAGGCCCTTCCACTGTGATTTCGTCAGCCTTCAAGTTGGATGGCAGAAATGTATATTGACGTACTTGGTCCCAGCCACCATCCTTGGGTTCGCAGATGTAAGCATGTTCAAGCAGTGGATAAAATGATATTCCACAGATAACGCAGCGGCGTTGACCCAGGAATGAGTCCCGTCTATCTACCACAGTCTCAAATGTAGTGGTTTCATCTGACACTGGTGGTACTGACATGCTGCATTGTTCCCAATCATATCCCGGGGGTGGCCCACCTCTCGAGAGGGGAAGTTGAAAACTAGATAGGGGTGCCATGGTGGTGTGAGGGTGAGGCAGACGAATGACCACGAACCCCTAAGTCGAGTAGCATTTTCCTCCTTGAACACGAGGCTCGCATCTTCGTCAAATCTCCATCTCCAACCCACCAATGAGTCAACGACAACAATGTACTGACCCCAGGAAAGATGAATGAAATCACAAATGATGAGACCAGCCAAGACCTGGGATCGGAAGGATGGAATTGATACATCCTAACAGCAGGTAGCTAGTAGCAACCTGTAGCAGGGTTTGTGCTGCAGAGCACTTTCCTAGATGACTATAGGATGCATGTGGTACTCACCCGACGAGGGTTGTAGCAGGCTTTTGGAGTGTGTCTTCAGTTCGTTGCGCTTAACTCGGAGCTGCGGCCATTTGGTTGCCAGTGGCAGCAAGTGATCTTTGACAGCAATTCTTTTTTGGTGTTGGTTCTTAGCCGAGGGGAGGTTACATGAACACCAACAAATATACCCCTAAAGGTTCTTTGGTTTCGAACATGCTCAGCCAGTGCCTCCTTCCAGCAGAACTCATTATCAAGATTCTCTGCCACACGACCCCTCTAGACGTCGTCCGATGGCGCGCGGTAAGCTCATTTTCGCATCTGCCGAAATGGTATTCACCCCTCTTTGCTCCATGTCAGGTTTCAAAGTGGTTTTGCACCCTCACGCACGATCCGGCCGTTTGGAAGGCCTTTTATGCAAACGCTCCCTTTCTTCGTCCCCATGGACCGTGCCCTACGGTCCCCTTTGAGGATGCGTTCGCCAAGTCGGAGCGATTGGACAGGTCGTGGACGACGCAAGATTTACGCACCTTCTCGCGCGTACGAGTCCCATTTGAAGGACAGGTCACA